>CM021108.1:324746864-324922680 GCA_007115665.2 Sequoiadendron giganteum
TTTTACTTCTGGCGAATTTCCTCATTGCCAGACATGCCATTTGATTTTTTTAATTAATTTTTTTAATGTCTGGACTTCGGCAAAATTTTAAATTTTATTCCTCAACTTCACACTTAGGCAAACAATTCAATTTTTACTTCTCCAAGTATTTTTCATGCCATTCAAGGCCTAGGCGAACTTGCCTTGTGATTTTTCCATACTTACCAAGCTTGGGGCAGACTTTCACTAGCCATTTGCCATTTAATTTAACATATGGCGAATTTTCTCTTGTAATTTACCACTTCCAAACACCTTGGAGCGGACCTCTTCACATTCCCACCCATCTCCAACCTTCTTGGGGCGGACTTTACCATGTCCATGCCATTTTCTCCTTGGGGCGGACTTCATCTTGTCTCTGCCATTTGATATATGGCGGACTTGCTTGTGCCTTAGGCACTTTTGGTTTAGGCTGGGCGAACTTGCTTGCACCTTGTGCCACTTGACATATGGCGGACTTCAAGCTTGGTTAACCATCTTTCCATCTTGCTGGGCAGACTTTATGTATGTCCATGCCATTTTTGACATGGCGGACTTGCTTGTGCCTTGGCCATTTTTTCCTTCCTAGGGCGGACTTGCCACCTCTCTGTGCCATCTCCCAACATCTTGGAGCGGACTTGCTTAGTCTCCATGCCATTCATGCAAGGGCGGACTTCCACTATGTCCAAGACATTTCCACATATTGCTGGGCGAACTTTACCTACCTTCTTGCCATTTTGCATGGGCAGACTTGGTTATGTCTTGTGCCATTTTCTTTCTTACAATGGCGGACTTGGTTATGTCTATGCCATTTTTCTCTCCTTCATGCTTGGGCGAATTTAGCACATGCCTGCCATTGCTTGGACAAATTTTTACATTTTTCAAATTTTTCCATTTTAGAGGTTTCTGGAGTTGATCCTGACGAAGCCATGACCTGCACATTTTCCAAAAATAGAAACCCTGCCAAAAATAGAATTTTTTTTTTTAAATAGAAAGTTTCTAAAAATGTCCCTAAAAAATAGGAAGTCCAGAATGGGCTAAAAATGCCAAAAAAAAGTCCCTAAAAAATAGGGTCCCGAGGTGGAAACCCTAAAATTTAGGAAGTGTCAGAATTGACCGAAATGACAGTTGATCTTCATCCACAAGGCCCTCTAAACACTTTGATGACGTTCGTGCACTGATTTGGGCTCAAATTCATTTCTTGACTCGGATGACCTTCAAAAACTCAGATTCTAAGTACCCCACCAAAAGATCAAAACGCAAAGGCAAAACTCAGAGGGAAAACTAGTAGGGTCCCTATTTGCAATGGGGCGATGTGTGAAAAGGTCACAACACTTTCCTGTAATTTATGTGTTCAACTAAGCTTCATCATGATAAGCTTGGTTACTTGAGTGACTCTGTTGAATATTCTCTTATTTTATTTTATTTTGAAATATCGCCTTTTAGGCCAAACAATTGTCATTAATTCTCATAAGCATTTAGAAGTTCACTCTTCTCATTGAATGCTCATGTCTCAATCAGCCAAGCTGCTAATTTCTCTCTAAAATTTTCAGTTAAGGGCTTGAAACATCTGATACAACATTGGTTTATGTAAAATAAACTGTGTTTTGTATAATTATCTTTTACCTTAGTTTCCATTAATGTGTTTCTGTCATTGTTGTCTAATTCAAATGTCTGTGATGTGCATCTGGATTTTTTACCCTTTCAGCTCACCTTTTCTTGTTTCTCTCTTGTTTCTAGTAGTCTACTGAAGCCATGAAAATCTCCCTTGAAGAAACTTCAAAAATTATGCTTGTATCTTCAAGATCCTTAGAAATTATGACCAGAAAATAAGATACTTTGTTTTCTGAATTTATCTTTTTCTATCCTTTAAAATCCCATGCATTCTTCCAAAATTTAACACATGGTTAGGATTGTGATATATCTTGATTTTAACAAACATGATCTAATAATGCTAAAAATGTTTATGGTGCCACTTGATTTGTTCCAATAAAAGCTCTATTATTTTTCTTTTAGTTGGTCATTGCTATTAGCCATGCCGGCTATCCCCAACTATAGAAAAAGTCTGTAGCATATTTACATCTATATTGATAATCTTATTATTGTTGCAGAAAAAAATCAGGAGTTGATTATGAAACAGGGAGGTGTTAAATTGCTTGCAAAAATAGCCAGTAAGGCAGAAGATTCACAAACGCTTCAGATGGTTGGTGGAGCATTGGCAAACCTGTGTGGAAATGGTATGTCTTTATCATGTATAATATTATTTTTGGGATGTTTAAACATTTAAAAAACTTAAAAAATCTCTTGTAGAATGTTTTAGTTCTACCAGGCATCTATATAATCTTAGCATTGTAAATGGGAAGTGTTTAAGTCAGAAAATAAATAAGCTTTTTCTTTCCACATTGTAAAATGGGAAGAATTATAGTAATTTTGCAATTGGAGGAGAGAATTATGAATACAAAAGCTTGGTTCATAAGGGACTATGCTAATAGTCTCTCTTAAATCATGCTTGACCATTTGCTGTCAATATGCATCATCTCTAACATCAAGCCTATGAAAGAGGTATCTGAGATGAGTATCAAGTCATTTCATAAAAAAAATACATAGTAAAATAATTTGAATGCAGTCAATTCTTTTCTAGAAAAGCTCTTTTGTTTTCCCACTTGGTGAAGTATCCCATCACCACCATAATGTATATTTGCACTAGTGAAATTGACTTATCTTCTTAAAAGGCCTAATATTATTGAGTCTCCATGTATCAAAGATCTCTTCTATGTTGCAATGATGAAAAGGCATAAAGTCCCTCTTCAACAATTTCCTTGTTGTCCAATGGTTATCACATTATTGGAAAATTTGTATAGAACTCTGTATAGGGTCGGACACTAGATCCCACCCAACAACATCCTCTAGCCATCTCATATGGGTACCATGTGACCTATCATGTTCAACGTGCTTCCTGCATCACATCCTTTCTTTTTTCTTGCATCAAACACCTTCAAAGGGCGTGGTCAGGTCCCATATTTTTAAAAAATCCATTGATTAATTGGAAGGTCTTTAACTCAACACAATCTTCATTATTTCTAGTAGTTACATGTCGAGAGAAAGATGATGTCGATAAGTAATCTTTATTTCCTCTATGCCATGAGGGTGCAACTGCATTCTAGAACAATAAGATGTCTTAGAAGTTTTCATCATCTCTTTTGGCTCTTCACTAAACTAGATTAATTATTGACATCATCAAAATTAATTCAAGAGATTATGACACTTTCTAAGTCATCAAAATAATATGGAAATTATGTTCTTCCTTAATTATCGGCCAAGGAATCACTTGACCCTAGATCATTGTCTTATTCACCATATAGAGAATTATTTGGCCGTTCACATAAATGAATTGTTTTCCAACATATAGAGTATATTTATATAAGTGGTGTTCTATTTTCAATGTATGCACAATAATATGGAAAGTAAATTCTTGTAAAATTATCATCCAAGGATATTACTCGTCCCTGAATCATAGTCTTATTTACCATTAAGAGGATCATTTGGTGGTTTATGTGAAAAACAAATATTTATAGATATTCATTGAATGGAAAGATTTATTAAGTGTTTTTCCATAGTGTCACAAACTATGGAACAATTTATTGAGATTCAACTATGTAGCTTTGAGTCAATCTTCATTGACCCATATTTCATGAGTAGTAGCTCACAAGAACCCATCTCTCATGATCACAAATGGTTCACTTACAACTCATTGCAATTAGGTGATGCTCATAGGGTAAAGCATAAAAAATTCCTTGGAGGTTGCCCATCCTAGTGCTACTCTAGCTCAAGCATGCTTGACCATGAAGCTTTCTTCACAATCAAGTCCACTTAGCTTGCTATCCCATTTGCAAAACCTTCAGCAAGTTTTGTTTCTTATGAACCAATCATTATAAAGCTCCCTATCTCATTTATTTTCATTTAACTATTATCTTTGGAATGTATTAAATTATGTGATGATTTATTTACATTTGGCTGTGTAATTTTGATCCAATCTTCATTGACTAATATTTCATGAATAGTGGTTCTCAAGATCTCATCTCTCATGATCATGAATGCTCCATCAGTGCTCTTTGCACCTAGATGATGCTCATAATTGAGACCTCTTGAGGGGTCAATAATCTTAAAACTACATTGATTCAAATTTACTTAACCATGAAGTTCTCCCCACAATCAAACCCAATTTTGATTTGATTGTATCTAGAAAATTCATCCTTAAGAGAATAGGTTTCATGTCTAGTACTTCAAGTATGTAGTCAATGAATGGAAAAGGAAGTGAATCCTTAATAGTGGCAATGATTATACTCTTGAAGTCGAAGACAAATTTTGATTTGAATTGATTTCATCTACAAAGATATGGCTATTGATAATACCAATTCACTTGTTTCCACTTTGAAAATAATGTATCGAGCATTTTATTAATTTCTTCTTGGACTCCTGTGGCATAGTTCTGACTCATTTGGAATGTTTTCCTTTCCACTAAATGGGATCTTGATATGAGTAGAATTATATTTACACACAAATTTGGTGACACTCCCTTCTTCAAACCTTTTCATGTATAGAAAACGACATCCTTAATATCCATGAAAACCTTGAATCTCATAGCCTTGAGTACTAGATCTCAATCAGATCATTGGGTGTTTCCATTCGACTGCAGATTTTGGTTCACTTTGAGGGGTTCTTTATACTTCATATTTTCTACACTTTCAAACTAGTGGGGAAACACCTTGTCAAATTTTGTATCCCCAATCTTGTATTATGTGAACTAAAGAGGATACATTGACAATGACATTGATGGTCTAGAGGGACTCAACATTATTGATCTCTATATTAGTCATCTCTTTGTAATTATTTTCTTCGATGATCTCCATAATTTCAATGAAATTACAATCTGTCTTGAACTCTCATAGTCTTCCATTTGCCAACAGACTAGACCATTGAGGGAGTTCATCTAATCTTCAAAGCATGACTATAACTTCAAGATCCCTTTGTCATTTGGCTCCATAGAAACTTGGTTTCCATTTTCTAGGCTATATTTTCTTTGTAGTTCAAAATCAATGTAATTGGTTCCTTCTTTAATTTTGAACTGTATCACTAAATTTGGCCTTTATTTTAAATAGAGAGTAGATCCTTCTTCC
This sequence comes from Sequoiadendron giganteum, assembly GCA_007115665.2. Classification (NCBI taxonomy): domain Eukaryota; kingdom Viridiplantae; phylum Streptophyta; class Pinopsida; order Cupressales; family Cupressaceae; genus Sequoiadendron; species Sequoiadendron giganteum. Next base: position 324,752,057 of record CM021108.1, read on the forward strand.
TAGTTGTGATCGACTTTGGCTGCTACTTAGCATCCATGACCCAAGAGTGCAATGTAAGGATTTTTTGACAATGAGATGAAAAATTTAGGGAAGAAGGATTGCATTAAAACATTATTTTTTGTGTCACAAGTACCCCAACACTTCTATGTTCAATTGGTTCAGTACCACTTCTTGGAATGTTGGAAGCTAAATAGTTTGCTTCACTAATCTTCTTCAACTTTCCTTTTGTAAACTATCACACAAGAACAATCGACACTAGTGTTTGCTAAATTTCTTCCGAGTATCTCCATGTGCAATACTCATCTTTGTGCTTGATTCATGGTCAAGAATAAGGCTGATCACTTTGTTATCTGATAATGTGGAATTCACTATAGGTTCAATCCTTTGGCTCATTTGTTCGCATTGTGTAATGCTAGGCATGTTGTAACATGGTCCACTTCATGGTGATTGTTGGGTATTGTAATAATTATAGTATTCTTGAGTCTTAGAATATTTTGTAATGAACCAACTACCTTTATAGAGACTATACTTTGCATGACTTTTCTTGTAATTTCCTTGAATCCAATTGGCTTGCCACTATACATGTCTTCTTCTTAGATTGCCTACATTCTTCAACCATGGCCTTATCGACTTCTTCCCTCTCATCCACAAGTCTTGTTTCTATTATTAGGTTGGGATACATGACTTTAATTTGCTTGGGATTTAGTTGTTTCCATAACTTTAAATTGTGGTTTAAGGCAGTCTTGTTGATATTCACTTTAGATGCTTGCTTAGAGCAATTGGCATCATTGTGATTGATGGACCCATAAAATTTATAGAGGATTTTGTTTATGTTTTGGTTTGTGGGGAAATCCCTTGTAAAAATGTCACAATTGGTTGCATTTGTGATGTTGCACAATGGAGTTACCTTTGAATTCAAATTGAATTGGATTGTGATCTCCACCACTGTCATTTTAATGTCTATTATTCTTTGTTTAATTTTGATAACTGCTAGGAAATGACCTCATATTATTTTTATTATTTTACTCCTTTGGAGGCATAATAGATGGTGTCGATTTCTCCCTATGAGGAAAGAGTACTTGATTATTGTTGTTCTTTAATTGGTATGGATAGTCCTTGTGGAATGCCATATCTGTTTGTATATCTCATAAAATACATTTGGAGAACTATCCTTGATGTGATCTTATATCTTGCATTCAATACACTACAGGTCCTTACCCTATTTTTAGTATAAGCTGATTTGTTGGTTGTTTAATTCTATGGAGGAGTGGATTTCCCTATGGGTGTGAGCTCTTTCGTCATATGAACTTTGAATCATGTCTCTTCTCAAATCTTGTACATACCATGATTTTCTATCATCACTAGAATTTGAGTCAGCATCTTCATTCCTTCTCAAGCATGAAGATGTTCTTATACTCACTCTCAATATCCATCGCTCTTACATGAATCTTTGTAAGATAGACAAAGGACCACTTTTATCTTCCTTGGAAATGAGGGAGTAATCCCTTTAATAGATCACCACTTTTTAAAGTGTTCAGTTCCTTCTCAATTTTTCATAGCAATGCTTTAAGCCTTCTATTATAGGCTTTGACACTTCATGTTTTCCTTGCAGAGTGTCATAAATATTTGCATCTTTTCAAAGTATTTGTGCAATTTATGCCATCAAGTCTTGTTAGTTAATGATGCATCCATAAACTAGTAAAATAGCAACCCTTTGAGTGTGCCTAGAAACATTTAATGTCCCTGGTAGGACATTTGGCTAATATCCACCAAATTTTTTATTGTGAGATTCAAAAAGGCATCTAAATACCAGGAAGAATTATTAAAATAAAGAAAAAGGAAAAGAATGTTAAAAGCCATCGAGAAAAGCTATAAAAGGAGAAGTTGGGCATTGTGTAAGGATCTACCCTGTTCTGAGAATATTTTTTTTCGATTTCACCAAATGAATTACTCAAACATTCATCAATAGTTAATATGAGGGATGTTTTGAAGTAGTTTTCTTATTGTGAAGGGAAGTCACACCAATAACCATTAAGCGCAAAGCTTGAAATTACATAGAATATACAATCTCGTTAAACCCACCCATCAAAGTACATAAATATTGTAGAGGAGATAAACTGGATATTTGTAGTGAATTCACTCAGGATATTTAAATTCAAAATTCACAGTTTGCAAGACTCAAGCATATGTATAGAAATCATTAGTTAATAATTCTGACCTGGTCCTCATGAAGAGGCACTTCAAAACCAACCACTCCTTAACACAAAAGGAAAGTGCAAAGTGCTCCAATATTTAAAGTGTTTGAACTTTGAGATGCATCAACATATCTGATTTACATTGACCATTCGATCTTCACACTTCCGTCCCTTTTAAACTTTAAGCTTTGTTTATCCTTTGAAAACCAAGCGACTCGAAACTCTACTAATTGTGATAGTATTATAGTTCCCACCTTGAAGTCACCTCCAACAGCTCACGTGTCACCTTGTTTCACTTACTCGGCAATCTCTTCAAAATGTTTAATAATTGACATCTGAATTATTTCGACTCATACATACGACGTGTCCCTTGTATAAATGAGTGCTCCTTAATGCTTCCACGAATCTTTAATTCGTCTCCACTGATTATGAGTCGGTGCCTTTATGCGATTCTTTTAAAGAAACCGCGTTTCCTTTGCTAGAGCTCCCGATGCTAACTGTTGAGTTTCCAATTGTCGATTACTATTTCAACTTAGCGATAGAATCAAACGGTAGCTAGTCTTTCAATTCTATATCAGGAATACCCTTTGTATGTGTAACGCCTTGATTCTCTGCCTCTACACATAGGCACTACATGTGATAAGCCGAGATATTTCTATGAACAGATAATTTTCAACGTAACTCCAAAATGGTCTCCTTCCATAATACTTGTGCCCGACCCAGTCAATTTACTTGTGTCAACGTTAAATGAGGTCTTCCAATTCTCATAAAGCTCTTGATATTACCATCGACTCCTCCGTCTTTGTATGTTTTTAGATTCCCATCTTTGGTGGCCACGTTGGAAATATGTAATGATCCCCTTATATTTTTTCATTTTTTTGCAACAACACTTCAACTTTTTCACCTGTCAGCGTTAGCAAAACCAAAAATGGCACTGAAATATAATCCTTCATGAAGAATGTACACCAAGATCCCAATGACGGGCGAGGTGTGAGCATATGGCACCGAGGATCGTTAGCAAATAACTGAAAGCTAGAAATTACAATGCTTTGCAACTCAACCACTTATTCAACGGGAGTGATTGACGGCTCAGTGGATCAGCATGATCAAGAATGCAAGTAAATGAATAGTAAAGTATGGGCGGCTTGCCGACCCCTTCCGCTTGTTCAATGGGCAATACAGAAAGAAAAGACGGTTAGGCATGTCTCTTCCACCAAAGGTGGGAATGATAGAATATGCAAGAAAGTAAATAACGCGGCAAGGCCGGCCTTCTTCCACTAAAGTGGGCATTCCAAAGAAATATGCAGAAGTATTAAAGAGCTGATCAGTACTACTGAAACAACTTTACAATGTGTAGTAAAATTTGCAATAGCCAAGTATTAGTGATGTCCAAGTAGCTGCAAATTATATCAAATGTTTTTCCAAACTTGATAAGACCTCCCAACTATGAAATCAAGCCCAAAACCAAACTTCTGCAAATCTGATATAACAGACCAGCAAACAACAAACTCGGACCAACAAGCATTAAGCACTCTAAAATGCTCACAATTCACTCAATATCCCTCCAAATAACATGAAACAAAGTGCCAAGGACTCCAAGAGAGATGGCGACGCAAACTAGATACATAAACTACACCCAAAACCTCACAATATTCAATGCGCGATTTTCAAAGCCTTGCCAGGCATGGTACAACTTTCTAGAGGGGCGACCTTGCAAGATAAAATCAGATTCTTCATTAAAAATCTCCAAACTTTGCACAATGGGGCACCTAGGGCCTTGTAATGTCCCCATTTTAGCCATACGCTCTTCTGTGTCTGACAACCTATTTTCGGAAGCTTGTAGGCTAGTCACGAGCTAAAATTAGGGTTTCCACTTTCAGAGGAGGTTTTGAGGGCTTGCATGCGAGAGTTTTTGATGCATGTCTGGTGGAGCTTTCTGGGTTTTTGGAGAGCTTCGAAATGTGGTAACATGCATGACGAGATATTGACTTGCATTTTCCTCGACAGTTTTGGAGGCTTGCATGTTGGAGTTCTACAGTTCTGATTCTGGATTCCTTCTAGGTTTTCAAAGAGCTTCGCAACGATGTGACATGCAACTGAATCAAAGAACTTTTCTGGGCTTACTATTTTTAGTAAATTACGACGGCTACTCAGTTTCAAAATGAGTTTGGAACAACTTACTATTTTTAGCAGTATGCTATTTTTAGTAAGTACTACTTTTAGCAGCAGTTCAGTGCAGTGGCTATTTCAGTAAGGTCAATCTAAGCAGTTGGTCATCCAACATTCTTGGGATATTTTTGGCAGGTCTGAACTTGTGTTGTGCGTTTCTCCTGATGAGGTAAAATATTTAAATTAAGTGAAATATTTATAAGGCTGGGTGAACGCCTTAGTGGAGAGATAAGTGATTTTAATTTTATATGGCATTTCACTTAATACTTGATGATTATTTATATTTTAATATTTTGGTGAGATTTTGGCTAAGGCTTGGAGGACGAATTATTTGAAGAGGTAATCAAGTCATATTTTAATATGTTTCATTTGGATGCCTAGCCTGGAGGAGATAAATACATTTATAATGTATTTAGCACTTGATAAAGTGGGACGCCAAAGCTTATGTTATATTTGCAAATTAAATAAAAGTTATATCTCCTCATGTTTAGATGCCCAAGTAAGGAGATAAATGAAGATTAAATAAAATGCAAATGCAAGTGGAAAAAAGTGAATTTGAAATTCAAATAAACTCAAGGGTTTTGGGCGCACTTTCTAGAAGCTTCTGGAGAACCTTCTCAAAGTCTATAAAAGGAGGCACTTGCTCTTCATTTCTCATCCATGAAGAAATTATATTGTTGTGCTGCCGAAATGGTGAGTGGTTTGTTTTGAGGAATGCATACCTCCTAGTTTGGACTTGGTTTCTTACTTGAAAGATAGCAACTAGCTAAGTGAGAAGACTGCTCTTTACTCAGAAGGATAGATTGAGCTTATTGTGGAGTCTTATGATGTTTTCTAATGTCTTTTGGTGTGTTTGTCAGTTTTTCATGTTGCTGATTTTGGTGTGGCTGAAGTAGATTTTCATTCGCAGCTCTTTAGACGAATTTTGTTGGCTTCTACGTATTGGCCCATTCTCTTCTTTGGCTCTAGGCACCCCTTTGTGCAAGTTTTGGGAATTTATTGTTGAGTCCTTGATTTTATCTTGCAGGTCGACCTCTCTCTAGGTCGTACTTTGCCTAGGAAGTCTTGGAAAATTTTAGAAAAATTAATATCATCAGTTCGCAGTTGTTTCTTAGTTCTATCTTGGTCGCCATCTCTCTAGGAGTCTTGCTTTTTGTCTCATGTCATTTGGAGTTGTTTTGAGTGAGTTATGAACATTTTAGTGAGTTCACTAATTGGTGGTCTGATATTTCAGTTTGTAGAAGTTGGAGATTTTGGGGTGGTTTTTCATGTTTGGTAGTCACTGGAAGTTTGGAAAAACATATGATAATATTTGCAGCTACTTGGACATCTCTAATACTTGGATATTGCAGTTTCTTCTTCTCATTGTAAAGTTGTTACAGTAGTACTGTTCAACTATCATTTATATCTTGCTAAGTCACATTGTAATCCCCACTCATTGTCGAAGAGGCTGGCCACGCCGCCTATTTTACTTATTTGCAAAATCAAATTCCTACGATTGTGGAAGAGACAGGCCTCACCGTCTTCATTGTATTGCATTATTCATATTACTGATCGGCTGAGCTGTCACCAATGCATTAGATCCCCAACGCCATATGGTAGCACCTCACCCACCTCGGGTCTTGAGTGCACATTCTTGGTGTTGGGTTACTTTCCAGCATTATAATCTTTTATAATTGCTACTGACGATCCTCAACACCATATGACAACACCTTTCCATCTTGGGAATGAGTGTGCATTCTTGGAGTAGAGTTACTTTCTAGCAGTTGATTTGGATTTGAGCTAACCTTAATGGGTGCTTGTTGTTCTGAGTTGCTCATTGAAAAATTCAAAAAAAAATTGGTTGGCATATTTTAGTGGTATCAAAGCCAAGATCTTGCCATATTGTGAAAAAAATTCAGAGTACAGTTGACAGATGAGTGACAAAGAAATCAGATTCTTCACTTGAGTTCAGTTTAGCTTTCAAAAGTTCCAAAGATGTTGCGTTTTTTGAGGACCAGGAACCGTGAGAAGTCAGATTTGATTGTGGCTTCTGAAGAATGTCAATTCAAGAGGCAATGTGAACATAAGGCTTCCATACTCCGTGAAGAGTATCAGAACATGCTAGATGAGTTTAAGGATGGCGTTTCTTTTGACTACTACTTGAATTGTGTGTTGATTAGGTATCCTAGAAAATTGGGTGTGGTCAACTAAATCGGGGAAAAGATTAAAAGAGAAGCAGAACATGCCTTGGTTGAAGGATCAAGGAAGGAAGAAGAAGTTCCTGTTTGTGAGTTGCAGCCCACAAGTAAGCAAGTTGAAGTGAAAAATCAGTCAACTAGTATTGAAGATGGCACAAGCAAGGTGCACCTGTCACCTCAAAATGATCATGAGTTTGATGAAGAAACCTTCACAGTAGAAGAGTTTGTGGAAGAGCCCCATAATACTTCCCTAGACTTGCATGTGATAGGAAGTGATGAAGATCAGTTCGGTGAAAAGAACATAATAGCAGTCTTGAGTCCTAATGAGGATTCATCCAAGGAAGGTCTTGAGACAAATGACTTCTCAGAAGATTTCAGTAGAGCTGTTTTGTGGGATGAGTTTGCTAAAGAAGAGCAAGTTGAAGGAAGTACTAGTGGTGTCTTTGAATCAGCTTATGATCATTACCATAGTGATGTTGTTGGTGGTGATTCCAATGTGTTTATACCTCCTCTTGTTGAAGATGAAAATGATGAAGTTTTCAAAACAGCTTGCTTAGATGATTCTTTGCTTCATTACAATGATGGTGTCAAGGGTGGTCTTTGGTTTGAGCATCAAACTAAGCCCTTGAAAAGAGGTGTCTATGAAGATATCAGTTTATGTGAGTTTGTGTGGTGACCTATTCAAAAAGTCAGCACTCCAAGAGAAGCACAAAGAGCTTTTTTCTTTTGATCAAAACAATCAACCTCTTACCATTTGGGATCCAGGTGTGAAGGCACCTGACGTTGACAAAGAACATGTGTGGGATGAATTTCCCTTTGATCTGGATGATGAAATGGAACTTGATAAGGACTTTATAACAGCAAACAATGGTGACAATATGCTTGAGTTTGGGGCTGCCTTCAAGTTTGACTAAAGTGACATTGAGGTGGAAGCAGAGCTTGAAGACTATATGGCTCTAGAAGATGGAAAGTTTGAAGGTGTTTCGAAACACAAATCTGATTGTAAGAAAAGGCACAAAGAATTTGAGGAGTCTAATCCTAAGTATGATATTGAGTATTCTCCAGTAGTTGGTGGCGAAAAACAAGAATGTTGGAGCAGCTCTGAGGGCAGCGAAGACGCAAAACAAAGTTCTGATTTTGAAGAGCATCCAACCAGCAATCCACCATCTTTGCATATTCTTGAGAAGGAAGATCAAGTTAGAGGGTCCTTTGAAAGAGAAGTGCGGGTTCTATCACAATTTGATCGCACACACAGTTGGATCAAAGAACTCTACTGGAAGGCTTAGCTTGAAGAGAGACGAAGAGGAGTGAAAGATGAAGTTGCTCTTCCTAATTTGCAACTTATCAGAGATTCCTAGGAGACCTTGAAGTCTGAGTACATGCACTTGATTGAAGATCGAGATCATGCCATTGAAGTTGCAAAGAAGACCATTGGTGTTTTCCAAGAAAGTGAGAGAAAGGTTGATGAGCTCACTCTAGAGATCGAATCAACAAAGGACATGTTGAAAGAAACTTGATTGGCTGTAATGGAGGTTGAAGACTAGTTTGCTGACTTCAAACTTTTCGACGAGCAAGAGGGTGCACAACAAGATGAAGAAATCAAGCAAGTGATTGGAGAGCTTGATAGTCTTTAGGAGGAGTTCGATCTTGGAAGAATCTCAAGAAAATCAAAAGCTGTATGTGCAGATTTGGAGCAGCAAGATGAAAGGAATGACTTCCAATTTTTTGGCAATCCTCTCTTTGAAGTGGGTGCAGAAGAAACTTATGATAATCCTCTTTTTGTGATAGAAGATGAAGCATCAATTGACAATAGCACAAAATGTGATCCTGATGAAGTTTCCCAATACAATATGGAACGTGATTTTCAACTTATTGAAGATTTGCAAGCAAAACATGAGGGACGTTCGCTCCTTGCAATTGATAATCTTCCAAGAATAATGTTTGATCAAGAATGCTTAAGAGGGATTGAGGATATATGTTACATCCCAAAATGTGAGGTTACTATTTACTATTGCTAGATGCGGCAAAAGTGAATGTGATGTGAATTCTCGAGATGAAATAATGATGCATGTACCTTGTTATCAATATGAATGTTATATCACTTGATGTTGTTTCATTTGATGTTGTCACAGTTGATTTTATTCATGGTGAAATATTGCATATATGAATAGATGGTTATTGAAGTATAGTTATTCTAACTTTAAAGATGTTTATATATGTGATGTTGCTAAAGGTATGTGCTAGTGGTTGTAGGAAAAGTTTCATTCTCTAGGGGGAGGGGAAGTATCACTCGGGAGAGGAGCTTGGTCGGTTAACCGGTAATGTAAACTATCTGAGTATACACACCCTAGGTTGAGAAGAACCGAGCCAGTTATGTTGGTTTTGATAAGTCATCCATAGTCATAGATTGGCATTAGGAGTCGTGTCTTCTTCTATACCTTTTGTAAGAGATGTTTATCTGCTAACTGTCTCATGGTATTAAGTTCATTTCAATGGATTGTATTTGAATACAAGTAATTAGGTAGGGAATATATATATATACATATATATTATATACACGCACCCATATGTATATACATATCGATACAAGTGTGTGATTGGCGAACGGATATGCCCACACAGTTGCATCGACATGGTATATATACGCATACGTGTATATCGTATATATACGCATACGTGTATATCGAAATATATATGTATGTATATGTATATACACCACCTATTACATATAGGATATTAATAAATTATATTATTATTGCCTGTTGATTTACATCTACATGTATATGTATATATGTATAGATACATATATACACATATCGGAAATAACAAACTGGCTTACGATATGTTTGCAGGAGTTATATATATATATATACATATACGCGTAAATGTAAATATATATATATATATACGTATTAATATTATATAATAAATATATAAATATTAAAGTTAAAAATAATTAACATGAATATATATATATATTACTTGAAGTATAAACATATAGTAGCCGAGTAATCTCCAAAAAATTTGCATGCCGAGTAATTTCTGCTTTTACTCTCGGGCAGTATGCAAATGGATTCTCTCCTGTCAAATTATTGAGCAATCATCAATAGCTCGCAAAAAACCCACAAATTTGGCAAGTTTGTGTGTGTATAAATATGTTTGTGTGTGTATATGCATGCAAACTTGGCATCCTGTGTATGTTTATAGATATGTATGTGTGCACAGTGCAGTCCTGAGTATACACATACATAAATATACACATGAATATTTAGTTTTAGTCAAAATTTTTGGGCTTATACTCTACTATGAATGTAATAAACATATATATGTATTTATATAAATTATTATAACTTTAATATTATATATATATATAATATTAATAAATATGTATATTATTATTAATGGAAATCATTGTTTATTCATTTCTCATCTCATATTTGGAAATCGAATGTTTCCTAAGTATAATGAAATCGACTTCTCCTATTTTCATCACTAAATAAATCAAAAATGAGTAATGACTTCTCTAAAGGTTAAAAAGAAATATTTGATTCATAACTATTGACTTAATAAAGTCAGATTTGAAATATTTAAAGTTTTTCCCGTGAAATGGAAAATGGCGGAAGAAGTTGAAACGCGCGACTGTGTAGAGCGCTTCACTTGGGAGAAGAAATCAACCAAGCTATGAAACAGGGGCGACTCATTTGGCGAGGAGAATAGGTGGAATGAATTCAGCCATGACCATTTCCGAAAGGCTGAATCACTTTCTTGTTGGCGCCATATTTGGGAATTACCTGTAAGTGGCAATTTCTGATAAACAGTTGAACAATTCTTGATTTGCTGGCTTAAAGGTAAGTTGAATCACTTCGTAAAGTGCTGAGTGAGGGCTTGGAAAACCGCCAAGTGCCTTTGAATAAGTCTTGTTGTGTGTTGTCAATTCTCATGCATTCCTGTAACGAAATGCGTTGCATTTCATGACTCTATATAAAGGTTTTCAACTTCTGCGAATTATTCATTCATATTAATTCTTACTCATCCTCATTCTGAATCTTATTGCATTCTTCTTCAATTTCTTTTTCATTCTGAGCATCCTTATTCATACGTGAAATATGTCGGCCAATTTTTTCAATTTTTCCACAACTCAATTCACCCATTAATGTTAATGAAAACTCAATCCAACTGAAGGGAACCCTTTCCTCTGATCAAGCCAGATCCCAATGCGGACAAGATTGAGAGCATACTCGAAAGGGGATCGTTAGCATTACCGAAACTTGTTGAAGAGTAATAGAAAGGAAATACAATCACTCAACCACTTATTCAACGGGAGGACTGAAATGGAAAGTACATTACTGAAATTAGGATGCAACTCGACCACTTATTCAGCGGGAGCATGTTGACGGCTCAGCCGATCAGCAAATGATGAGATAATGCATTACATTAAGCAAATAGGCGGCAAGCCGGCCTCTTCCACTTGTTCAGCGGGTGATGCAAGAATTAAAACCTGAGCTACAGACTGAATGAGGCCAGTCTCTTCCACAATCGTGGGAAATACAAGAAGCGAGTAAAGATAGATATGAGAGTGCTGGCAGTACTACTGCTCAGCTTACAAATGAGGTACCATGCCTGCCAAGAACACAAGGTTATGAAGTCTTCAATGCTACAATCATGTTTGACAACTTTCTCATGCTTACAAGACCCTAAGACTCCTTTTCAAACTCTTCTAATGAAATTCACACAAACTGATATAACTGGATATTGACTGGAAATGACAGACCTGCAGCTTAGAAACCTACCCAATAGCTCACAACTAGCTCAATACTCACCCAAAGTGCGTGGAACAAGGTGCAATAGACTCTAAGAAGGATGGCGCCCCTATTCTAATGAAGAAAATCTAACTCACAGACCTTAACCTTTTCTTGCACAACTCTCAATGCAGCTTCAATTGGTATGGCCCTCAAGAAGGGCGACTTGCTTCTTAAAAACCTAAATCTCATCTAAAAAATCTGCAAATGATAGCAAAGACACACAATGATGCAATACCCAAAATGATAATGTTTTTATTTTTGAAATTATGAATGAAACTTACAATCAGCTATACAGACTTGCAACTATGAAAACTTGACTAAAATGCAAGAAACTAAAGCTACAAGATAATAGAAGCTCAACTACAATGCTAAACAACTCAGCTACAAACTATCTCCCAACTAGTTGCTATCTTTCAAGCAAGAAGATGAGCCAAGTGCTAAGAGGTATGCTTTCCTCCAAGGTTTGCCTGAAAACAATTCAGCAACATAATGGTGTGATAGACAAAAGATCCTCAATGAAGAAACAACCCCTCCATATAAAGCCTTTGGAAAGAACTTCTAGAAGCCTCTAGAAAGTGCGCCCAACCCAAGAGTCAACAAAATTCGAATTCCAAGTTGACTCAAAAGCCTCTTCAATATTGGTGTCCCATTTCATGAGTGAAATATAAAAATAAAATAATCCTCTTGCTCCAACGTTGGCATCCCTTTAGATAAATCATGCTTTTAACTTTGGAAAATATTAATCCCACCTCCTGATGAGGCGTTCACCCATGAAGACCACTTTAAAAACACAACATTATATTATATCACTAGGCCAAGGTCAATATTAAAATATATCATTATTTTAATCAAAATAGCTTATTTCTCCCGGAAAGCATCCAAGGGCCAAATCAAACACTACCAATTGAACTGGCTGAAGAGAGGAGTCAACTGAACTCCAACCATCAGGATCACTGCCAGAAATAGAATTTACTAAAAATAGTAAATTCAGGAAGATGCTCAGAACAACATGCCAACTATACCGTTGCGAAGCTCTCAGAAAACCCAGAAAGAATCCACAAATAGAACTCTGAAATTCCTTGGGCAAACTTCAGAAAAGCCGAAACAACCTCCACCAGATTAGGAAACCCTAATTTCCACTTCCGAGTAGCCTACGGGTCTCAGGAATAGGCTAAGGGTCATCTGCAAGATGACTGCTGAGAGGGGGACATTACAATCCGCCCTTCCCAAAATTGCTTGTCCACAAGCAATTGCAAACCAGGATGCTGCAAAATCTCCTCGTTCTCCCAAGTTGCATCCTCCAATGGCAAATTTGTCCACTTCACCGAGTATTCTTTGATTGTCCTTCTCTTCAAAGAGCATTCCTTGGAATTGATAATCTCTTCAGGAATTAGCACTAACTGCCCCTCCTCATCCAAGGGGGGTAAATTTGATGAAGCAACAACATTGTGCCCCAATGCCTTCTTGAGGCGAGACCAGTGTTACAAGACTCGCCCAAACTCGGCGAGTACTCGCGAGTCCCGAGGCGGCTGACCCTAAACGAGTCCCAGAGACTCGGCTGCCGAGTACTCGCCGAGACTCGCCGGACTCGCCGGTCTCGGCAGACTCACCGGACTCGCCGAGTCTCGTGCCCCAAACTCGGCCATTTTGATTGCTAAATGGTGTGCGCCATGAAGGTTTGTGTGGTTTTGAAGGTCTTCAAGGGGCTCCGCCCCTCCTCGCGATTCTCCCAACCCCGTTGTTTCCCCAAACCCTCATCAAACTATAGGTCTAAGCATGTTATAGGCCAATGATGAATCATGATCATAAAAACCTACAAAATACATATCCCCTGTTGCAAATCTTTGCATCTTTTCAAAGCCATAATCAAGGATTATCTTGTTTCAAAATTCATACATTAGACAACAAAACATGCAGTCTTGAAGGTCACTTGAATATACACACCAATCATTGAGACACAAGCAAATATCATGGCTACATCATCATCTAGGACCTAACTTAGACACTAGCGCATGACTTGGATATTGGGATGAGTAATGCAAGCTCTTCTGAGCCATAGACAGTTTTGATATTTGTTTTGATGCCATGGATTTCATATTCCATGAGTTTTGTATACATTTGACAATATTTATATATCTGAATGTATTATTTCCTTCAGCTAAAATTTGCGTTTATACTTATGTGATCGATATATGTTTGTGTATAGGATCATAGTAGTTTTTATTTCATGATGTTATTGTGTATTTGAGGTTTATTCACTAAAGGGTGCATGAAACAAGCTTTAAATCCTTAAAAATCTCTAAATTTCAAGGGTTTTTCTATTTGCCGAGTCTTGGGCGAGTCTAGGCTCCGAGTCCGAGTCCGAGTCAAAAATCGGCTTGCCGAGTCCGAGGCGAGTCCGAGTCTTCTAACTATGGGCGAGACACATGAAAGACATTGTGTACCTTGCTGCTAGCTGGTAATTCCAATTCATAGGCCACTGCTTTGATCCTTTTGATGACCCTAAATGGCCCATAGAAACGGGGTTTGAACTTCTCAGCCCCACTCTTTTTGAGAGTAGACTGTCTGTAAGGCTAAAGACGAAGATAAACCATGTCCCCCACCTCGAAAGAGCGCTCAACACGCTGCTGATGAGCATACAACTTCTGCTGATTTTGTGCTATCTGAATGTTGTTCTTCAATGATTTCAAGATATCCTGACTTTGCTGCAACATATCTCTGGCCTGAGGTGCCTTACTATCCCCAAACACCAAATTTGCAAAGCTAGTAGCCTCATAACCATAGAGGGCTTTGAATGGAGACATCCTAATAGACATGTGATAGGATGAATTATAACAGTATTCCCCCAAATGAAGCCATCTGACCCAAGCCTTCTGCTGTTCCGAAACATAATTCTGGAGATAACCTTCCAACCACTTGTTAACAATCTCTGTTTGCCCATCGGTTTGGGGGTGATAACTAGTGCTCAGGATAAGCACTGTACCACTCAACCTGAAAACTTCTTGCCAAAAGGTGCTTAGGAACTTGTTGTCCCTATCACTCACAATGTTCTTTGGCAAACCATGCAACCTAAACACCTCATGAAAAAACAACTCAGCAACCTGGGCTGCTGTAAATGAACTAGTGATGGCAAAGAAATGAACAAATTTCGTTAATCTATCCACCACCACGTAGATACAATCTTTCCCTTGTGTTTTGGGAAACCCCGTGATGAAATCCATTCAGATGCTTTCCCATTTTTGATTGGGAATGGGTAGGGGCTGCAACAGTCCAGCGGGGTATGTGTGCTCATTCTTGTTCATTTGGCAAGTATGACATTCTTTGATGTAGCTCAAAACCTCATTCTTCAACCCCTTCCATGAAAACCTTTCACGGATCTACCGGTAAGGTTTAAAGTACCCCTGGTGACCAGCAAGTGGGATGTCATGGAAAGTTTGCAATATCTTTTTCTTCAGCTTAGAATCGGCTACCAAGAAGATCCTCTCTTTGTAATGTATCAATCCATCAACCACCTTGTACTTTTCATCATGAAAAGTACCTTCAATTATGCTGGTTGCAAACTGATTTTTGGCATAATCAGCAAGCAACAACTCTCTCCAATCAACAGTAAGCTCACACAATGAGCTCAAATGAGGCCTTCGAGATAAAGCATCAGCCACAACATTATTCTTCCCCTTGACATACTCAATGTCGAAATTGTAAGCCTAAAGCTTACTCACCCACTTTTGATGTCTTTCATTCAAGTCCTTCTGATGCATGAAGTGTTTGAGACTATTGTGATCGGTCTTGACAATAAACTTGCTTCCCACCAAGTATTGTATAAACTTGGCTAATGCATGCATGATTGCAAGCATTTCCTTGTCATAGATAGAGTATGTCCTTTCAATACCTCTTAACTTTCTGCTTTCTAACACAATGGGGTGCTTTTCTTGCATTAAAATAGCACCAACTCCTTCTCCCGAAGCATCGCATTGCAGCTCAAAGGGCTTGGAGAAATCCGATATGGCCAAAACCAGACAAGAACTCATGATCCTTTTGAACTTATCAAAGACAACTTGTGCCTTTTCTGACCACAAGAATACTCCCTTTTTGGTTAGATCAGTAAGGGGAGCAGCACTCTGAGATTAGCCCTTCAAAAACCTCCTGTAAAAACCGCATAGACCCAAGAACCCTCTCAAATGAGTTAGATTTTCTGGAGCTGGCCAATCCACGATTGCCCTGATCTTTTCTGGATCAACTCTCACGCCTTCTACACTGATGATGTGGCCAAGGTAGAGCAGCTCTCCCATACCAAATTCACACTTGGATTCCTTCGCAAAGAAGCTTTTTGTCTCAAGGATACTAAGCACTTCCTCTAAGTGCTTGAGGTGTTCCTCCCAAGTCTTGCTATAAATGAGGATATTGTCAAAGAATATCAACACAAACTTCCTCAATTGTTTCTGGAAGGTTTTGTTCATACAAGACTAAAAGGTGGCCGGAGCATTAGTCAACCCAAATGGCATGACTAAGAACTCAAAGTGACCATAGTGGCATCGGAATGCAGTCTTCTCAACATCTGACCCCCTCATCCGAATTTGATAATACCCCGACCTCAAGTCAATTTTTGAGAAAAACTTGGCACCATGCAGCTCATCGATGAGCTCATCTATTCTGGGAATGGGTTACCGATTCTTGATGGTGCTTTGGTTCAAGGCACGATAATCCACACACATGCGGATGGTGCCATCCTTCATCTTCACAAGGACAACTTCAGAAGTGAAGGGACTTTTGCTTGGGCGAATGAAACCCATCTCCAAAAGTTCTTTTATGTTCTCAATTTCATCCTTTTGTTTCTTAGGATATCTATGGTGTTGTGATAACTGGTTTGGCCCCTTCCTTCTGCTCAATGACATGCTCAAACCCCCTATCTGGAGGTGGTCCCGAGGGTAGATCAACAAACACCTTACTTCTTTTTGTGACCACGGATTGAATATCGAGTGGATAATCCCTCTTTGTTTCAACCGGACTAACTGGAAGAACCATACACTCCGCAACCCACTCAACTGCATCATGTCGGATCAACCTTTCCATTCTCTTAAAGGAGACAATCCGAGGACCCTCGTTAGACATGCCTCTTAGCACTACCTTCTTCCCATCAGATTGAAATTTGAGCTCCGTGGTTTGTAGGTTTAGAGAAATCTCTCCAAGAGATCGCAGCCATTGAATGCCAAGAACGGCATCCGTGTCTCCAATGTTAACAACATAGAAGTCGTCTTTGACTTCATGATTACCCAATTGCAAAGACATGTTGGAAACTTTGTGAGTGCAAGAAATGTGGAACCTTTTGGCAACCATAACTCTGAAGCCTTCAAACTCTTTCGTCTTGAGTTCCCTCTTTGCAACCACTCCTTCATCAATGAAATTGTGCGTTGCTCCAGTATCAATCAAGGCAACTACACGATGGTTCCCTATCAAGCAACGAACTTTGAAAGACTCGTTCTTTTGGAAACTTGAGAGTTGGGAAAATGTGCCCTCACCCCCTTGCTCTTCTTCCACCTCTTTTGGCTCACGTTCTTCATCACTTTCAGCAAATTCTGAGTGCTGCTCTAAGTGATCAGATTCTGATCCGTAATCAGAATAGGCCTCCATATGGTTAGAATGGCCTCTTCTATAGCATCTGTGCCCGTTTGACCAAGGTTCTTTGCATGTGTAACATTTCCCTTCCTTCCTAAGCTTTCCTCGAGCATCATCATCCAATCTAGGAGGAAACTTCTTATGTTGATTTGAAGGATGCCTTTTGTCTTGTCTATGAGGAAAAGGCTTGGGCGGAAACTTGGGCCTAGGTGCGGACAGCTCCATGTTTCTAGCGTTCTTGATAGATTCTTCAAGGCTTGGTGGGTCAAAGGCCTTTACCCATCCCTTCAATGGTTCCATCAGTCCTTCAGAAAACAGCACCACTAATCTTCTTTCGGTGATGTTGGGCACCATCACAGAAAGCCTTTGGAAATCTCCAATGTATGATTCCAATGAACCATGTTGTTTCTAGCTGAGCAAGCTCCCTGAATTTCACCTCAGGATCCTTAGTGTCAAATCTGTCGATCAACTTGTTGGTGAATTCTTCATACATTCTGATTAGGTTGTGGCCAAGGGTGACCAAACCATGATACCACCACTCATGGGCAACACCTTCCAAGTGTAGGGTGGAAAATTTAATTGCATCCTCCTCCGCCATAGGTCTCAAGGATAGGTAATTATCCAACTTTTGTACCCATGCCCTAGCTGTGCACGCATCACTTCCATCAAAGTGGGCCAAGGACACCTTTCCGAGAGCTTGTTGGTAATCCATTCTAGGACCCATAGGAGCTCTGTATTCAGTTCTTCCACCATTCCTCCGGTTCCTTTGATTCATGAATTGATCAAAAGACCATTGTTCCCTAAGATCAGGAGGGAAGGAGGCATACTCCAAGTAAGCCTATCTGGCATCATCTGCAAAATTTGTTGCAGCTTCAACTTGAGGTTCTTCTTTTTGCGTGAATGTTGGAAAAAGTGGCCTAGAGGCTGATCCTCTAGACATGGCTTCATGTTGGCCAATGGTTTTGTCTCTCCCATTGCCATTGTTCCCATTAACTCCACTATTTTCAACGTTAGTGTTGTTTTGATTATGGGTTTGATTATTTGTAGCCTGCTGATCCACTCTAGCAAGTAAGCGGGCCATCATGTCAATCATCCCATCAAACTTCTTCTCCATTCTGTCATCTCTCTCATCTATGGCCTGTTTGTTGTTGTCTGCCATCTCTTCAACGGCTTTACCCCTATCAACTGCTTTCCCTGTTTTTTTGAGTGCCTCAGAGAAAGTATCTACCTCTGGTGTAGACGGAAACTGATATTGCGGATTTCCCGTTCTGGTGTAGTATTTGTGGGCTCTGTCACTCATCGGTAACTGAACTTTGTTGAACCTAGGATGGCAGAATCATGGCTCTGATACCACTGAAATATGCCAACCAATTTTTTCAATTTTTCCACAACTCAATTCACCCGTTAATGTTAATGAAAACTCAATCCAACTGAGGGGAACCCTTTCCTCTGATCAACCCAGATCCCAATGCGGGCAAGGTTGAGAGCATACTCGAAAGGGGATCGTTAGCATTACCGAAACTTGTTGAAGAGTAATAGAAAGGAAATACAACCACTCAACCACTTATTCAACGGGAGGACTGAAATGGAAAGTACATTACTGAAATTAGGATGCAACTTGACCACTTATTCAGCGGGAGCATGTTGACGGCTCAGCCAATCAGCAAATGATGAGATAATGCATTACATTAAGCAAATAGGCGGCAAACCGACCTCTTCCACTTGTTCAGCGGGTGATGCAAGAATTAAAACCTGAGCTACAGACTGAATGAGGCCAGTCTCTTCCACAATCGTGGGAAATACAAGAAGCGAGTAAAGATAGATATGAGAGTGCTGGCAGTACTACTGCTCAACTTACAAATGAGGTACCATGCCTATCAAGAACACAAGGTTATGAAGTCTTCAATGCTACAATCATGTTTAACAACTTTCTCATGCTTACAAGACCCTAAGACTCCTTTTCAAACTCTTCTAATGAAATTCACACAAACTGATATAACTGGATATTGACTGAAAATGACAGACCTGCAGCTTAGAAACCTACCCAATAGCTCACAACTAGCTCAATACTCACCCAAAGTGCGTGGAACAAGGTGCAATAGACTCTAAGAAGGATGGCGCCCCTATTCTAATGAAGAAAATCTAACTCACAGACCTTAACCTTTTCTTGCACAACTCTCAATGCAGCTTCAACTGGTATGGCCCTCAAGAAGGGCGACTTGCTTCTTAAAAACCCAAATCTCATCTAAAAAATCTGCAAATGATAGCAAAGACACACAATGATGCAATACCCAAAATGATAATGTTTTTATTTTTGAAATTATGAATGAAACTTACAATCAGCTATACAAACCTGCAACTATGAAAACTTGACTAAAATGCAAGAAACTAAAGCTACAAGATAATAGAAGCTCAACTACAATGCTAAACAACTCAGCTACAAACTATCTCCCAACTAGTTGCTATCTTTCAAGCAAGAAGATGAGCCAAGTGCTAAGAGGTATGCTTTCCTCCAAGGTTTGCCTGAAAACAATTCAGCAACATAACGGTGTGATAGACAAAAGATCCTCAATGAAGAAACAACCCCTCCATATAAAGCCTTTGGAAAGAACTTCTAGAAGCCTCTAGAAAGTGCGCCCAACCCAAGAGTCAACAAAATTCGAATTCCAAGTTGACTCAAAAGCCTCTTCAATATTGGTGTCCCATTTCATGAGTGAAATATAAAAATAAAATAATCCTCTTGCCCCAAGGTTGGCGTCCCTTTAGATAAATCATGCTTTTAACTTTGGAAAATATTAATCCCACCTCCTGATGAGGCATCCACCCATGAAGACCACTTTAAAAACACAACATTATATTATATCACTAGGCCAAGGTCAATATTAAAATATATCATTATTTTAATCAAAATAGCTTATTTCTCCCATAAAGCATCCAAGGGCCAAATCAAACACTGCCAATTGAACTGGCTGAAGAGAGGATTCAACTGAACTCCAACCATCAGGATCACTGCCAGAAATAGAATTTACTAAAAATAGTAAATTCAGGAAGATGCTCAGAACAACATGCCAGCTATACTGTTGCGAAGCTCTCAGAAAACCCAGAAAGAATCCACAAATAGAACTCTGGAATTCCTTGGGAAAATTTCAGAAAAGCTGAAACAACCTCCACCAGATTAGGAAACCCTAATTTCCACTTCTGAGTAGCCTACGGGTCTCAGGAATAGGCTAAGGGTCATCTCCAAGATTACTGCTGAGAGGGGG
This sequence comes from Sequoiadendron giganteum, assembly GCA_007115665.2. NCBI lineage: Eukaryota > Viridiplantae > Streptophyta > Pinopsida > Cupressales > Cupressaceae > Sequoiadendron > Sequoiadendron giganteum. The sequence goes on from CM021108.1 coordinate 324,772,279, forward strand.
ACATTACAATACGCCATTGCTGTGAGAAGTGATTTGCTGTGAGAAGCCATTGCTTTGAGAAACCATTATCTGTGAGAAGCCATTGCTGTGAGAAGTGAATTGCTGTGAAAAGCCATTGTTGTGAGAAGTGAATTGCTGTGAAAAACCATTACTGTGAGAAGCCATATTTCTGAAAAGAATCATTTTATTGTGTGAGAGCAATTTCTGGAAAGAGTATTTTACTGTGAGAAAGAACAGAGAAACTCTATAATCTGGATAACTGCAAGACAAGACCATCATCACCTGTGGAAAGCTTAATCCAGGCATGATTACTTTATTCTCATTTCATCTTTGATTTTTCTGAAGTCATGCTAGATCAATGAAGTACTATTCTGTTCTTTATATTTTCAAATTTGAGAAGTCATGTTAGACAAACGAAATATTATACTGCTGTATGATGCTTGCAATTGACTGTCCAAAACTTGCATGAAGTAAATAAGGCATAGGTGATGCATGATTGTATAAAAGAGTATTAATTTGTATTAAAATGGTAGACAATGCATTTTCTTTATTTGGATGATCTCTGTATAAGGAGAGTACACGCTGCCTTAGATACTAATACTAGGATTGTGGTGAGATCTTGATTCAAGTACAAATAGCCAGCTAAGTTACTAGTTTAACTCAGGAAAGCTAGCTAAACTCCTAGGAAATATTCATTGCCGTATAGGAGAGAATAGGAGAGGTACTTGCGATGCTGATTCATTCCAGTGTGAAGTACTTGATTGAGGAATTCAACAATATTATACAAGGCACAACATAAGTATTTAATTATACTAGTGATGTCGGAACATAGGATGTTTCGTTGGTACATAAGAAGTGAATGGTTGCTTTCTAAGTTGTATTCAGCATTAAATTGTATGATCTCCATATATGGAGAGTATTGTTTTCATTAGCTACTATATATTAGGATTGAGATAAGGACAGGAGTCAAGTAAATTCTTCAGCTTTAGTTATTGGGTTAACTTAGATAAGTTGAGCACTCCTAGGATAAAGATTTCTCGTATAGGAGGGGATATGCGAATTACTTGATTATGTAGACTCATTTCTAGTAGTACAATAAGATGTAGGATGTCTAAGGTACAAATTACCCATTGGAAGACAAAGACCTACGCATAGTGTAAGATAGCCCTAAGTCAAATCGACCCTGAATAGTGTATGTGACAGTTGACCCTCAGTAAAAATGTTGTATGAAACACTTTGATCAAAGTAGTGTAATGTACGTACATCCTTTTAGATTGGGCGATGATTACACTGTCAGTTCACCGTGATCCCGTATTACATGCTAGAGCGAGAGTCTACCGGATGCACAGGTTCTAGTTATGTAGGACACACCACTATGCTCAGTTGGTTAATAGTATCGGTTACTCTACCAATCTCTTCGTTGAAGGGAGGGCCATCTACCGAATGGTAGATGTGTGGGGGATTGCATTATAAGCGCGTGGTTGGCGGAAAAGCGCCCAAGTGATGCTTCTCCTCCTCTGAAGGCTACTGAAGTACCAAGATTTGAAAGGCAGATTCCTGGACCTTCTTACTACTATTTGTTCTAAAGCTCATTGGAGCTAAGTTAGTTAAGGTACGTTTTACCGTTACTTGTATTTGTGAAGTTATTGTAATGACATGGAATCTTTATTGTAATTCTATTATGATATCGTGTTCATATTTTATCAATAGAGGAAAGAAAAATTATATTGCAATGACTTGTAGCACATTTACTTACTCTTTTGATGTAAATTGGATTTTTTTAATTTTTACCAAAGGATCGAGTCGTTACAACGTAGTCTTCACGTGGCAAAATGGACTAGAACATGGTGTTTGCAGTCTCGTCAATCCATTCCTTGGGTTGGGTGATGCTATGTAATGTCCCCTTTCCATCAGTGATCCTATCAGTTGCTCACCAGCCTATGCCGGAGTCCCGTAGGCTCGTTGAGGTGAATCAAAGGGTTCCTTGCTTGGAGGTTTTGTGGTATTCCTTGGTGTTTACTATTTATAGTAAATACTATTTTTGGTAGTTGCCAGTTGTCAGTCTTCAGCTCATCATCTCATCATGTCCTGTTGGAGAAGTTGTTCTAGGTTGTGTTTTGACTTTTTTTTTTAAAAAGCATTTTTTTGATGAAATTCTTCATTTCAAGGCAAAATGTTCTAATCTTAAGTTGACCCCCTTGGCCTAAGGTGTTAACTTAAGTTATGTTTTAAAAGTGGGACTGGAAGGGGGACTTCTTCATGAGAAATTTAATAACTTTTATTAAATTGTTTTAATTGTCAAAAAGTGGACACCTTTTGGAGGAGAGTAATTCTTTTTTCTATTTAAATTATGTCAAGGCTTTCGGCGTACCATCTGAGGAATTGGAAGAGTCATCCCATCTTCTTTAAAAATGAGGCTTTGCTCCAGCATTTGGTATCTCATGTTTATGCCAAACTTATGCTGTCGAAATGACTACTCATTTTGCACTTTGAGGAATGTTGACCTCCTAGTAACACTTCAATTTTGTGTTTGCAAGATAACACCTAATTGAATTTATCTTGCTTCTCAAATCAGACTAGCAGATAGAGCTTTCAAAGATGAATTTTGGTGTGTTTTTCTAGATTTCTAGTTGCTGATTTTCACATAGCTGAAATTCGATTTTGTTAACAGCTATTTGTATGATTTTAATTCTGTTCTGGGCATTCAATAATATCCTTCTTAAGGTCTTGGCGACCATTCTCAGCAAGTTGCTGATTTAATTTCCAAGTGTGTGATTTATTGTTGCAAACTCGCCCCTTCCAAGGGCCATACCATTCAGAGTGCATTGGGAATTGTGCCAATTAAATAATGGATGCTTTTCGTTGCTGTTTCTTCATCATGGCATGGGCTCCTATCCTCTAGAAGTGCATTGCTTTCGATTTTACATGATTCAAAGGTATATTGCTAAAGATATAAGCATTTCATTGATAATCTGATTGGTGATTTACAGTTTCAATTTTCTGTTTTAATTATCAGTTTTCAATAAGTTCAGATTTTTGGCTCCTATTCCAGTATATGAGACATTTAGAACTTGAAGACTCATCCTCCTTTAATTTGCATTGAATATGTCACTATAACACTCGTAAATTGCAGATTTCTTCCTTTGTAAGGCTGTGATTTAGTACTAATCCAGTCATGTGTTTATTGCATTTACTTGTAAATTTAATGCAACATTTTAACCCTTGGATGGTTTATCGCCAGTGTGGAGGAATTTACCTTGTCTTTCATTTATCACCCACGGTTAAGTGGAGAATTCCCACAATTGAGTGGATGCCTGCCGCAGCAGACGCAGTGTTTAAACTGTAATCTTTTCCCCCCACTGTTTGGTGGTAGTGTAGAAAATTCTCTCATGGCTAGTTATCCGCCTATCTTCTTTCAATTCAGCAATTAGCACTTTGCCATATGTTAGCACCTCGCCTGTTATAAGATCTTGAGTGCACATTCTTGGTGTCGAGTTTAGCCTCTCTCTTTCAGTTGTAATCTTTGTAATCTTTGATTCAGTAGATCCTAGGGATCCTCTGACCATATGCCCGCCCCTCCTCCTTAAGTGGTTTTAGGGTGCATTCTTGGTTAGAGTTCTTTCATGCAACGTTTTGGGTTAAGCTAACCATAACGGATACTTGGTTACATTGTATTTGGCATTAAAAATTAAAAAAATTGAGATAGCATATTTCATGCTAGTCAATTTTGGGAGTTGAATTTGAAGTCATCTTATGTTTCAAGCTCCAATGTTGCTGAAGCTTTCACGGATTGGTTTCAGAGGTTCATCAGAGGGGACGCCAATTTCAGAAGTATGCACTTGATTTTGACTAGCGTTCAAAGATATGCTATGTTTTCTTTCTGGAGTATTGGAGATTATTTTCAATTGAGTACCCATGCTTGGGATTCTCAATATGGGTTGATGGATTCGTGTTCCTAGACCTCAAGACAAAAATGTGATTCGAACCAAATGGGTCTTTCGGAATAAGCTGAATGAACAAGGTGAAGTGATCAAGAATAAAGCAAGACTGGTATGCAAAGGGTGTTCACAGATAGAAGGTATTGATTTTGAAGAAACATTTGCTCCTGTTGCTAGAATTGAAGCTATAAGGTTGTTTCTTGCTTATGCTACTTTCAAGAATTACAAAGTCTATCAAATAGATGTGAAGTCAGCATTTCTGAATGGTGAATTAGAAGAAGAGGTATATATTGAATAATCGGATGGATTTCAACTGCCTGATGAAAAAGATATGGTTTGCCGACTGAAGAAAGTTCTATATGGACTCAAGCAAGAACCTAGAGCATGGTATGCTAGATTGGATAAATACTTGTTGAAACTTGGATTCAATAAAGGTACTGCTGATAGCAATCCGTATTTCAAGCTAGATCAGGATAAATAATTGATAATTGAAGTCTTTGTTGATGACATTATTTTTGAAGGTGATGATGACCTATGTATGAAGTTTGTTGATGAAATGAAAAGTGAATTTGAAATGTCAATGATAGGAGAACTGAAATTCTTTTTAGAGTTGCAAATTACTTAGTTAGATGATGAAATATTTATTTCTCAGTCTAAATATTTAAGAGAGTTACTGAAAAAGTTTGGCATGGAAGACTCAAAGGTAGTTGGTACACTCATGGTAATCGGATGCAAGCTAACACAGAGTGATGATTCTCCTAAGGCTAATCAAACAAGATATAGGTCAATGATTGGTGGATTGCTTTATTTGACTCAGACTAGACCAGACATCATGAATGTTGTGTTGTAATGTTCCCCTTTTGGCAGTAATCCTGTCAGTGGCTAATTAGTCTATTCCGGAATCCTGTAGGCTCGTTCAAGTGAATAAAAGGGTTCCAGTTTTGGAAGTTTTGTGATCTTTCCTCAATAGTAAATACTATTTTTGGCAGTTAGCAGTTGTCAGCCTTCAGTTCATCACGTCCTCTGGAGCAGTTATTCAGAACTAAGCCTTGGCCTTTTGAAAATATTACTTTAATGAAATTCTTCATTAAAAAGGCAAATTGTTCTAATTTGCAGTTGACCCCTTGGCCTAAGGTGTTAACTTCAAATTGTGTTAAAAGAGGGACTTAAAGGGTGCCGCCTCATGAAGGAAATTAAAAAGGTTTTAATTAATTCTTTCTTGTCTCAAGTGGGACGCATTTTAGTGAGAATTATATCTTTTTTGAAAAAGGAATGTGTGATGGCTTTTGGCGTACCATCTCAGGGATTTGAACAGTCTTCTCTCTTCCTTTAAAAATGAGGCTTTGCTCCAGCATTTGGTTATCTCATATTTTGCTAAACTTATGTTGTTGAAATGAATTATCATTTTGCACTTCCAGAAATGCTAACCTCCTAGTACCTATCTCAATTTCGTGTTTGCAAGATAACACCTAATTCAATTGTTGTTGCTTCTCATCCAGACTAGCAAATAGAATTTCAAGATGAAATTTTGGAGTGTTTACCAGTTTTGCAGTTGCTGTTTGCACACAGCTGAAAATCGAATTCCCTCACAGCTGTTTGTATGAATTTTGTTTTGTTCTGGGTATTTGGCCTATCTATTTCTAAGGTTTGGGCGACCATTCTCACCAATTTCTAGAATTTAAATTGAAGTGTGGATTTTCTTACAGGAAAATCGCCCCTCAAGGAGGGCCGTACTTTTTTGTATGCATTGGGATGCATGCCATAAATAATTAATAGTGTTTTGAGGTTGTTTCTTCATCTCAGCAAGGGCGCCTATCTTCCAATTGATCATAGCCTTTGGTTGCACGCAATTCAGAGGTATTTTGGTTGAGTTATGAATATTTGATGAATTTTTGTAGTTGCTGATTGCCATTTCCAGAATTGCAGATTTCTGAGACCGAAGTATTTCTTTTGCTGTTTACATCTTTTTTCTTCATTTCTTATTATATTCTAACTTGGAAACATTGTATAACGTGGTGCTTTAAAAATGGTGAAAAACAATGTAATTTGCAGCTTTCTTATTTGTACAAACTGCTAACAGTAGTACTGTTTCAATTTTAGCATTTGCTGCATTATTTTATTAACTTCACATTAAGCACCCCTGGATGGTATACCGCCAGTGTGGATAATCTGATTTGTGATCTCTTTCATGCCACTTTCAAGTGGTGAATACCCACTCTTCAGTGGATGTCTACCGCAGCAGAAGAAGTATTAATTTTGTAATTTTTTCCCCCCCACTGTTTGGTGGTAGCATGGAAAGTTCTTTGACTGGTTAGAGGCCTTGTCTCATTTCAATTCAGCAGTAGTACTCCACCATATGTTAGCACCTCGCCTGTCAAAGGATCTTGAGTGCACATTCTTGGTGTCGAGTTTAATATCTCTCTTTCAATGTAATCTCGTACTCTTTGATTCAATAGATCCTAGGGATCCTCTGACCATATGCCCGCCCCTCCTCCTTAAGTGGTTTTAGGGCGCATTCTTCGTTAGAGTTCTTTCATGTACATTTTGGGTTATGCTAACCTTAACGGGTGATTGATTCTATTGTAAATGTTCACTAAAAAACAAGAAAAAATTGAGAGAGAATATTTTAGTGGTATCAGAGCAGAAGTTCCTGACATCCTATGTTTACTAGTCCATTAGTTGACAGATGAGTGACAGAGCAACCAGATACTTCATCAGAAACCAGGCCAGATCTCAGTTACAGTTTCCGCTAGTGCCAGAAGCAGATACTTTGTCAGAAGCTTTGAGAGAAATGGGTAAAACAGTTGAGAGTATGTCAGAAGGACCTCGTCTTTCAATGGAAGAAAAAGATGCCCAAACAGAAAAGAAGTTTGACAACATGTTAGACATGATGGCACGTTTGCTAGCTAGATTGGATCAGCAAGCTAGTCAGAACCCTATTCAGCCCCAGCAGAATCAAGTTGGTGAAAACAGTAGTATTAGTTGTGTTAATGGAACTTATGTTCCTAATGGTCATAATGGTTCAACGGTAAATGGAAGGGATAAAACTGTTGGACAGCATGTCACAATCACAAGAGGATCTTCATCTAGACCTCTTCTCCCTACTTTCACTCCGAGAGATGAGCCACCACCAGAAGTTGGGTTACCTTTTGCTGATGATGCTAGGCAAGCATATATGGAGTACATCTCTTTACCCCCTGATATGAGAGATGCATGGACCTTTGATCAATTTATGAATCAAAGAAGTAGAAGGAATGGTGGAAGGAATGAACAACGTCCTCCAATGAACCATATAAATGATTTTCAACAAGCATTGGGTAAGATTACCTTGGACCATTTTGATGGAAGTAATAAGTGTGCAGCCAAGGCGTGGGTGCAGAAATTGGATAATTATCTTTCACTTAGACCAATGCCGGAAGAAGATGCAATTAAGTTTTCCACATTACACTTGGATGGAGTGGCTCACGAATAGTGGACTCACGGTTTGGTTACTCTTGGCCATAACCTCATCCATACCTATGAAGAGTTTACCAATAAATTAATTGAAAGATCTGATACCAAAAATCCTGAGCTGAGTTTCCTAGAATTGGCACAATTGAAACAACACGGATCTTTAGATACTTATGTTGCTGATTTTCAAAGGCTGTCAGTAATGGTGCCTAACATTACTAAAAGAAGACTGGTGGTATTATTTGCAGAAGGTTTAATGGAGCCTTTGAAAGGATGGGTCAAAGCCTTTGATCCACCATCATTGGATGAAGCAATCAAGAAAGCAAGGAGCATGGAGTTGGCTGCTCCAAGGCCAAAATTTCAGTCCAAACCATTCAAAAGGGATAAGAAGAAGTTCCCTCCTAGTCAGCCCAACAAGTAGCCACAAAGGATATCTGATGAACTCCGTGATCAGCTTAGAAAAGAAGGAGTTTGCTATACTTGTCGTGAACCTTGGACAAGAGGTCACCATTGTTATGGGAAAGGTAAAGTACAACAAATGGAGGGCTATTCTGATTATGGATCAGAATCTGATCCATATGACCAGCAGTATGAAACAGCAAGTGATGAAGAAGAAGAAGCTCTAGAAGAGGAACCAAAAGTTGGAGATGGCAGTGCTTTTGCCCAACTGTCTAGTTTCCAAAAGAATGAATCCTTTCGAGTTTGTGGAGTGGTTAGTTCTCAAAGGATTGTTGCTCTAATTGATACAAGAGCAACTCATAATTTCATTGATGAAGGTTTAGTTACCAAAAGAGGCTTGAAGACCGAAGATTTTGAAGGATTCAAGGTAATGGTAGCAGATGGCTTTACCATATCTTGCACAAAGAAAATTCCTAATCTTTCTATGCAATTGGGAAATTATGAGGTGAAGTTTGACTTCTATGTTGTCGGCATTGGTGATACCGATGCTGTTTTGGGAATACAATGGCTGCGATCTCTTGGAGAGATCACTTTGAATTTGCAAACCATGGAATTGAAATTCCAAGCTGATGGGAAGAAGGTTGTTTTGAGAGGCATGTCCAATGGAGGTCCTCGAATTGTGTCCTTGAAAAGAATGGAGAGGCTGATCCGTCATGATCAAGTTGAATGGGCAACAGAGTGTATGATCTTACCAGCTGATCCAGTTGTAGAGAGAAGACAATATCTGCCGGATATACGAGCTCTTCTTTCTAAAAAGAGCAAGGTTTTTGGTGACTTACCTTCAGGAAGACCACTTGAAAGAGGGTGTGAGCATTTTATTGAACTAGAAGAGGGTGCAAAGCCGGTCATCACTACTCCTTACCGTTATCCAAAGAAGCAGAAAGATGAGATAGAAAAGACTATCAAAGAACTTTTGGAGGTAGGGTTCATTAGACCAAGCAAAAGCCCATTTTCTTCAGCAATAGTATTGGTCAAAAAGAAAGATGGTACAATGCGTATGTGTGTTGATTATCGTGCATTGAATCAAAAGACCATCAAGAATAGATATCCTATTCCTAGGATAGATGAGCTTATTGATGAGCTTCATGGGGCTATGTTCTTTTCAAAGATTGATCTTCGATCCGGTTACCACCAAATCAAAATGAGAGAAGGGGATATTGAGAAAACAACTTTTAGATGTCACTATAGGCACTTTGAGTTCCTTGTCATGCCATTCGGTTTGACTAATGCTCCAGCAACATTTCAATGTTGTATGAACAAGACTTTCAGGCAGCAGTTGAGGAAGTTTGTGCTTATCTTCTTTGACGATATTCTCATTTTCAGTAAGTCATGGGACGAGCACCTTCAGCACTTGGAGGAAGTGCTTAGCATTCTGGAGGCTGAATAGATGTTTGCTAAAGAATCCAAATGTGAGTTTGGGATGACTGAGCTTCTCTATCTCGGCCACATTATCAGTTCTAAGGGGGTCAAGGTTGATCCTGAGAAGATTAGAGCCATTGTTGATTGGCCACCTCCAAAAAATGTGACTCATTTGAAGGGATTTTTGGGCTTGTGTGGGTTTTATAGAAGATTTGTCAAGGGGTATTCTCATATGGCAACCCCTCTCACAGATCTCACCAAAAAGGGAGCCTTCCTATGGACAGATAAAGCACAAGGAGTGTTTGATAAATTCAAACAAATTATGAGTTCATGTCCAATATTGGCTTTGCCTGATTTCAAAAGGCCTTTTGAATTGCAATGTGACGCTTTAGGTGAAGGAGTTGGAGCTATTCTCATGCAAGACAAACACCCTATTGTCTTCGAGAGCAGAAAACTGAGAGGAGCAGAAAAGTTATATTCGATTTATGACAAAGAGATGCTTGCCATTATGCATGCTTTGTCCAAATTCCGTCAATACTTGGTGGGAAGTAAATTTGTGGTTAAGACTGATCATAATAGTCTTAAACATTTCATGTGCCAGAAAGATTTGAATGAAAGGCAACATAAATGGGTAAGCAAACTTCAGGCCTATGATTTCGATATCGAGTACGTTAAGGGGAAGAACAATGTAGTTGCAGATGCCTTGTCCAGAAGGCCTCATTTGTAGTCACTTTGTGAGCTTTCAGCAGATTGGAAAGAGTTGATTGCTGCTGATTATGCAAAAAATCAATTCACAACCAGCATTGTAGAAGGCCATTTGGTGAATGAAAGGTATAATTTGGTTGATGGCTTGATTATGTATAAGGGTAGAATCTTTTGGTACTCGAATCTAAGCTTAAGAGGAAGATTTTTCAGTCATTTCATGATGTTCTTGTTGCTGGTCATCAAGGTATGTTCAAGACTTACAAGCAGATAAGAGAAAGGTTTGCTTGGAAGGGAATCAAGGAAGAAGTCATGAACTACATAAGTGTTGAACGTTCTTTTGAACTAGGAGACATGGTCTATTTGAGACTTCAACCCTACAGGCAGTCTTCCCTCAAAAAGAATGGTGCGGAAAAATTAAAGCCACGTTTCTATGGTCCGTTTAAAGTCACCAAAAGGATTGGTGAAGTGGCATATGAGTTAGAACTTCCAATGGACAACAAAGTTCACAATGTCTTTCATGTGTCCCGCCTCAAGAAGGCACTTGGGCACAATGTGGTGGCTGCTTCAGAATTACCTCCTTTAGATGAAGAAGGACAGTTGGTGTTGCTTCCGGAAGAGATCCTGGACAGTAGGGAGCGGTCTTTGAGGAGGCGAACAATCAAGGAGTATTTGGTAAGATGGAAAAACTTTCCTATTGAAGATGCTACATGGGAAGGTGAACAAATTTTGCAGCATCCAGCTTTGCAGTTGCTTGAGGACAAGCAATTTCGAGGGGGGCGGACTGTAATGTTCCCCTTTTGGCAGTAATCCTGTCAGTGGCTCATCAACCTATTCCGGAATCCTATAGGCTCGTTGAGGTGAGTGAAAGGGTTCCAGTTTTGGAGGTTTTGTGATCTTTTCATAGTATTTTTGGCAGTTAGTAGTTGTCAGCCTTCAGTTCATCACGTCCTCTAGAGCAGTTATTCAGAACTAAGCCTTGGCCTTTTGAAAATATTACTTTAATGAAATTCTTCATTAAAAAGGCAAATTGTTCTAATTTGCAGTTGACCCCTTGGCCTAAGGTGTTAACTTCAAGTTGTGTTAAAAGAGGGACTTAAAGGGTGCCGCGTCATGAAGGAAATTAAAAAGGTTTTAATTAATTCTTTCTTGTCTCAAGTGGGACGCATTTTAGTGAGAATTATATCTTTTTTGAAAAAGGAATATGTGATGGCTTTTGGCGTACCATCTCAGGGATTTGAACAGTCTTCTCTCTTCCTTCAAAAATGAGGCTTTGCTCTAGCATTTGGTTATCTCATATTTTGCTAAACTTATGCTGTTGAAATGAATTATCTTTTTGCATTTCAAGGAATGCTGACCTCCTTGTACCTATCTCAATTTCGTGTTTACAAGATAACATCTAATTAAATTGTTGCTGCTTCTCATCCAGACTAGCCGATAGAGTTTCAAGATGAAATTTTGGAGTGTTTACTAGTTTTGCAGTTGCTGTTTGCACAGCTGAAATGTGAATTCACTCACAGCTATTTGTATGAATTTTGTTTTGTTCTGGGTATTTGGCCTATTTATTTCTAAGGTCTAGGCGACCATTCTCACCAATTTCCAGAATTTAAATTGAAGTGTGGATTTTCTTAGAGCAAAATCGCCCCTCAAGGAAGGTCGTACTTTTTTGTATGGATTGGGATGCGTGCCATAAATAATTAATGGTGTTTTGAGGTTGTTTCTTCATCTCAACAAGGACGCCTATCTTCCAGTTGATCATAGCCTTTGGTTGCACGCAATTCAGAGGTATTTTGGTTGAGTTATGAATATTTGATGATTTTTCATAGTTGCTGATTGCCATTTCCAAAATTGCAGATTTATGAGACCGAAGTATTTCTTTTGTTGTTTCCATCTTCTTTCTTCATTTCTTATTATATTCTAACTTGGAAACATTGTATAACGTGGTGCTTTAAAAATGGTGAAAAACAATGTAATTTGCAGTTTTCTTATTTGTACAAACTGTTAACAGTAGTACTGTTTCAGTTTTAGCATTTGCTGCATTATTTTATTAACTTCACATTAAGCACCCCTGGATGGTATACTGTCAGTGTGGATAATTTGATTTGTAATCTCTTTCATGCGCACTTTCAAGTGGTGAATCCCCACTCTTCAGTGGATGCCTATTGCAACAGAAGAAGTATTAATTTTGTAATCTTTTCCCCCCCACTGTTTGGTGGTAGCGTGGAAAGTTCTTTGGCTGGTTATCCGCCTTGTCTCATTTCAATTCAGCAGTAGTACTCCACCATATGTTAGCTCCTCGCCTATCAAAGGATCTTGAGTGCACATTCTTGGTGTCGAGTTTAATAACTCTCTTTCAGTGTAATCGCATACTCTTTGATTTAGTAGATCCTAGGGATCCTCTGACCATATGCCTGCACCTCCTCCTTAAGTGGTTTTAGGGCGCATTCTTGGTTAGAGTTCTTTCATGTACGTTTTGGGTTATGCTAACCTTAACGGGTGATTGATTCTATTGTAAATGTTCACTAAAAAACAAGAAAAATTTGAGAGAGAATATTTCATGTGTGCATGGTTGCTAGATATCAAGCTGATCCAAAGGAATCACATGTGACTACAATAAAAAGAATTTTCAGATACTTAAAAGGAACAGTTGATTTTGGTCTTTGGTATCCTAAGGATGATGATCTTACTCTGAATGCCTTTACAGATGCAAATTGGGGAGGAGATTTGGATGACAGGAAAAGTACAAATGGTGGTGCATTCTTCTTGGGGAAGAAGTTGGTGTCTTGGCTAAGTAAAAAGAAGAAGTCCATTTCCTTATCTACTACTGAGGCATAATATATTGTTGCTGCAAACAATTGTACTTAAGTGTTGTGGATGAAGCATATGCTGAGAGATATCAGAGTTGAGTATGATGAGCCTATTGCTATATTTTGTGACAATTCAAGTGCCATAAACATTTCTAAGAATCCAGTGTTACACTCAAAGACAAAACATATATCTATCAAGTATCACTTTTTGAGAGACAAGGTGAGTGATAAAGAGGTCAGATTGGAATATGTCCCCACTAAGGAACAAATAGCAGATATCTTTACTAAACCATTGCCTAAGGATACTTTTGAGTATCTCAGAGGCAAGTTAGGGGTGATTTCCCCTCCTAATTTGAACTAAGATGCAAGTCTTTGCATGAATCCGTGCACTTACAGTGAGATTTTGTTTCGGATTGATATTATGGTGGCTGCTACTCAAGGGGAGTAGTCAGATGATTCAGATGATATGTGGTTCAGAGCTTGTATACCTTTGCCATTGATGTCAAAGGGGGAGAAGTGTAATGTGAAAAACCTTGTACAATCTACGGGGGAGAACTATAGAACAAAGGAGAAGTGTATTGTGTGAAGAGCTAGCTATGTTGATGGTATTTTTTTCACATCATGTGTTGCCATCAATGCCAAAGGGGGAGATTGTTGGATGTTAAGGTTGTGTTACTGATATGTGGTTGTCATTGATGTCAACACTATTAGCATTAATGATTTTGAAGGCTGTATATGTTGAGGATATTGAGAAAATTAGAAAAAATATGTTGCAGGCAGTCTGTGAAGCTGTGAAGATCAGAGTGATGGCAAGTTTTGTACGTTGATGGTTAGAAGGCGCGCATTAAAGGGTTTATTGCTGAGCCTGTCTAGTATGTTGTCCGGAAGTTTCAGTGGTACTCAAGATTGGAGCGAGTCATGAGTTTCTGAGTTCCTACAGTTATTATGTTACTGTAGCAAGTGTTTCTGGAAGAAGAAAAGGAAATTCCGATGAATTGAGTTGTTGCGTATGCTCCTGAGATGTTCAGTGATGTTTCTAGATCGTGCTCTATCATTGTGGTACATCCGCATTGATCGGTGTGCTCGTGATCGAAGATTTTCCTTTATGTGCTCGAAGTTTTTATGTTCTTGGCCGACATGATGGTGGTAGTGTGTTGCGGATCCTTATGGATTAATCTTTTATTGCTTGGCGTATTCAAGGATGTTGATTTAGGTCTTCATTACTATGTGACCAACTTAGGTTAGTGTGCATTCAAATTTGTTCATGAATTGGGTCGACAGTTGTAATTTATTCTTTATTTGTGGCCGACAAAGTTGTTGATGTAAATTCAGGTAGCGGATATATAAGAGCGATTGTTTCTTCATTTTGAAGTGTGTGTGTGTGTGTGTGGTGTATGCTCGGTGAATGAATTCGAAATGTGCGAATAAAAATCAGATCATTTGATTTCAAAGCAGAGTGTGAAGAATATTGAGCAAAGTGTGAAGAAGTGTTTTTGTGCCTAACCAGAACTGTCATCAGGCTTTTGTTGAAGCTAATTTCTTAGTTCAACCTCATCAGATGGATTTAATCTAATTGTTTTATGTGAGGCAGTGAGCCTTCCGTTTGAGCAGTGAGCTCTAGGTAGTGTGCCTAAATGCAAGTGCATTTCCCATTCATTTCTTTCATTATACTTCTAACAGGGTATAATCTTGTGGACTAAAATCCACCGTGGTTTTTCCCCTAACAGGGTTTCCACATATAAAATCTTGGTGTTTATGTGTTTCTGATGTGTTGTTGATTTATGCTTTCATTGTTAATTATCAGATCTGAGATTAAAGGTTGATTAAGGTTGAATAAGTTTAATTTCTGTAACAACTGATTCACCCCCCACCCCCTCTCAATTGTCTATCCTTGTTTTGCCAACAGTAATGTCCCCATTTTAGCCATACGCTCTTCTGTGTCTGACAGCCTATTTTCGGAAGCTCGTAGGACAATTAGAAGCTGAAATTAGGGTTTCCACTTTCAAAGGAGGTTTTGAGGGCTTGCATGCGAAAGTTTTTGACGCATGTCTGGTGGAGCTTTCTGGGTTTAGAGAGCTTCAGGATGTGGTAACATGCATGACGAGATATTGACTTGTATTTTCCTCGACAGTTTTGGAGGCTTGCATGTTAGAGTTTTATAGTTCTAATTATGGATTCCTTCTGGGTTTCTAGAGAGCTTCGTGATGGTGTGACATGCAACTGAATCAAATAATTTTTTCGGGCTTACTATTTTTAGTAAGTTACAACGACTGCTCGATTTGTGCTCAAAATGAGTTTGGAACAACTTACTATTTTTATTAAGTACTATTTTTGGCAGCAATTCAGTGCAGTGGCTATTTCAGGCAAGTCAATCTAAGCAATTGGTCATCCAGCATTCTTGGGATATTTTTGGCAGGTCTGAACTTGTGTTGGGCGTTTTTCTTGATAAGGTAAAATATTTAAATTAAGTCAAATATTTATAAGGCTGGGTGAACGCCTTAGTGGAGAGATAAGTGATTTTAATTTTATATGGTATTTCACTTAATACTTGATGATTATTTATTTTTTAATATTTTGGCAAGATTTTGGCTAAGGCTTGGAGGACGAATTATTTGAAGAGGTAATCAAGTCATATTTTAATATATTTCATTTGGACGCCTAGCCTGGAGGAGATAAATAAATTTTATAATGTATTTAGCACTTGATAAATTGGGACGCCAAAGCTTGTGTTTTATTTGCAAATTAAATAAAAGTTATATCTCCTCATGTTTGGATGCCCAAGTAAGGAGATAAATGAAGATTAAATAAAATGCAAATGCAAGTGGAAAAAAGTGTTTGAAATTCAAATAAACTCAAGGGTTTTGGGCGGACTTTCTAGAAGCTTCTGGAGAACTTCTCAAATTCTATAAAAGGAGGCACTTGCTCTTCATTTCTCATCCATGAAGAAATTATATTGTTATGTTGCCAAAATGGTGAGTGGTTTGCTTCGAGGAATGCATACCTTCTAGCTTGGACTTGGTTTTTTGCTTGAAAGATAGCAACTAGCTAAGTGAGAAGACTGTTCTTTACTTAGAAGGACAGATTGAGCTTATTGTGGAGTCTTATAATGTTTTCTAATGTCTTTTGGTGTGTTTGTCAGTTTTTCATGTTGCTGATTTTGGTGTGGTTGAATTAGGTTTTCATTCGCAGCTCTTTAGATGAATTTTGTTGGCTTTTGGGTATTGGCCCATTCTCTTCCTTGGCTCTGGGTGCCCTGTTGATGGGTGTTCTATGACCACACCAACACAGAATAAAGTTTCCAACGGTCACTCTATCCTCTCTTGATCAAAATCTCTTGCATGCTAAGATTGCGAAAGATCATGCATTCAACTCCAAGGTTCCTTCATCCAATATACATAGACTCAGTTGGTTTGATGTGATTTGCTGGTATTTCAAGCGGACTTACACAATTGTTCACTCGAGAGAAAGGGGCTTTCAAGATTTGGAAGATTTACTAATGAAGCTCAAGTTTCCTAAACTAATCAGAAAATGTTGAATTTGAATGGCTGCAAAGATTTTGAAAATGCTCTAATCTACCCTAGGCGCAGGACATGGCGATCAAATCTCACTAACTTCAACCAAGCTTTGCTTTGCCTCACCTTGGACAACTTCCACAAAACTGGTGCAATCTTCAAATTGGTGAACTAGAGATATTCAGATTACGATTTAACATGAAGACACCACCACGACAACGCATATCAACATGTAAATTATAACCGAAGTTAGGTCCAAACTATTCCAATTGACCACACAAGGCGAACCCACCATCAGTGAGCTTGCTAGTGGTATGGACTAGTGAAGCTTACTCACATCAACCCACATTCCACAATCATCTACTTGCATGAAATAAAATCTATTCTACTCTATCTAAGTTCTACTCTAAGATTCTATGCTAATTGGAAGGATGAAGAAACCTTGCTAGCTTCCCACAATAAAAGATGAAATCACAAGCAATGACAACTCTTTTTATTATGCTAGTGTTCACAACAGTCTCTTACAAAACATTCAGTTGAAAAACTTTCCTTCCTTCTCTTACAAAAGAAGGGGGGATGCCCCTTTTATAGCTGGTCCAGTCTCAAGGACAACTCAAATTCAATTACAATGAATGGCTCAGATTGAGCCACATAAGCCCTACTCAAGATTTTACCTAAAAACGGCCACAAAGTGGAGGAGTGGGGTAATAAATGAGCCCATAATTCCCACTCTGTCCCTACATGACTATGAGCATTTAATGCCCACTATCAACCAGAAGTTCGTCATCCAGGAAAGCGTTCTCATTCTCCCTTGAGCCAGTTTGGCACTACCTGTTGCGGGTCACAAATAATAAGCGGTTGTTCCTCCCTTGCTTCCTCTCCATATACTTCTTCTCTAACAACATTTTGCTGAGGTTCACCAGTTTTCATCTGCTGAGTATTTTCTCCTGAACCTTGAGCCTCCTGCCCTACAGTACTCTCTTCCTCCAAAGCCATCTCAATCAACTGCTTGAAGTGGGTGTCTGTCTCTATCTCCACTTCTTCTCCTTGCTGATTTTCCTTTCTAGGAGCATTGACACTTTGACTATCTGGCTCTCTAAGAGGTGGTTGGTTCACCTCTTGGAACTCTTGCCCCTCATTCAATCTGCTTCTCTGGTCCTCGAACAATGAGACCTCCTGCACGCTCGAAGAGCGAGTCTGTGATGTCGTGGATGATGCTTCCTCTATCTTTTGAGGCACTTGCTGAACCTGCACTTCTCTCCGTGGTTCTGAAGCTTGGGCGACCTGTTTCCATTTTCTAGTTGTTGGCAGCCTTTGGTCACCCATCAAATTGTGAGTGAGGGGGATTGATCTACTTTTAAGTCTATTCATGTGCCTTTCTACCCAATTTCTAGTGAATGTCAAAACCGGTATGCACAATGTATCTAAGTTTGTAATTTCCAGTTCTAACCAATCAGGTAGTGGGACCACTGTGTTCCTTACTGTTTCGTAGTTTGGCTGCATAACATTTACGTCCTCATCTACCTAGTCCGGAACTGGAACAATCTCACATTCTCTAATTATTTTCAAGGGCATTCTGGAAAACATTCTCCTTCTAACCTTAGCGTCGTCCACCGCATTGGCCTAGAAGTCCTCAATATGTGCCTTGTGCCTATATTCCACACCCTGCACTGTTCTGATGTTGTTATAAGGATCAAAATCCTGCCTACTAGTGTGGTATGAGAGGTGGAAAAACTGTAGCTAATCCTCAGCTTCCTTGGCTGCCTGGAAGGAGGGACAAACCTAATCTGAATTCCCCATGATGATCGAGAAGTCCAATCCTCCTTTCTTCTTCCTTTTCTTTTTCATATCATAGGTAGTGAGCTACCTAGATATCTCTAACATCACCATTCTATTTATGGGGTACCTTGGTAATCTATAAGGATATGATGTAAACCCTTGCAGCCTGATATAAGTGAACTTTGGAAATTGGATAAACCAATATCCATATTCTTCAATCAACTTCTGAGCTTCTTTTGATATCCTTTGTTCAGTCCTTCACTGAAGGGTCCTGGCTATGTGCATTGTGAAGGTATCATTTACCCTTCTGTAGCTGGAGGTGTTGCTCAGGTGCAATTGCAGGCAAGCCTCGTAAATTTTGAAAAGCTCAGGACCACACCCAATCGGCTCCTTATGAGTTATTCCCCTGTATTTCGTCATTCGAGCCAGCATGTAAATCACATATAAGCTCATGTAAAAAAATTTAGTTCTCCTCAGATTCCTGAACTATTCATACAGATTATCACTTATCATTCTTGCCCAATCCACATATTCCTTCCCTTCCAGCACAATGCCAATGTAGTAGAACATCCACGGCTTGAAGATGTACGATTGAGGACTCCCATTCACTTGGTTGACCATCATTATCAGATCACAATACTCCTACTTCACATCGTCTGAAATAATTTTCTTGGGAAGCTTGGTGCGAGGAGGCCCGGGCTTCTGCATCCATACGGAATTTATCATTCTAGCGCATCTCTCAAAAGTAGAAGCGTACATCCTTTCAGCCCTCTGTCGTGTTCTATATACCATCTCATTGAAAGTAGGGACTCCAAACGCCTCTCCGATGGTATCGGGTATAAGGTTGGCAAACAGTTTTCCATCAAAGGAAACAATAGTCCTTTGCTCCGGCCTGTAGCAGTTGGCACATTCTAGGATTAACTCTGGACACTGGATAACTGGTGAAAAACCAGCAGCTGCAAAATGTCCACTATTCATAATTTGATGCGTCATGACTGACAGAGGATAGCCACCTATCCCGTACATCCGTCCTTTGAGTGCTCCAAGATTGTATGAACCAAGATTCGTATCATTTAGCTCTTCCAACTTCGATGTAAACTTGGATTCTGGAAGAAATATTTTGCTTAACTTCTTTATCACCGCCTGCCTGGATATATTGGCCTTGTTTGACTCAGCATTGGCAGTCTTGCCTGCAGCTTTGGTGGCCTTTGCAGCTGCGCCCTTGCCTGCTTCAGCCATCCTGGAAAACAAAAGATAGGCATTGAAATTTAAACTTAGAAGTTAAATAACCTCGGGATAGCCAAAATGTGGAGCAAACTTCGAAAATACGGAGCCCCAGCATTAAAAAAATTCGAACTCCAAACCTCAACACTTTTCAAGCAATATGAATAATGCTTCTGACACTTAAAAAGATTTCACCCTTAGCACCTAGCTTGTTGATTTAACTTGCTCACTTCAGCAGCTTCACCTCAACGTTTTTCTTCTCACCCTTAGAGTCACAACTTCGCATTTGCAAATGGTGAGAAGAAATGAAAAAATTTGTGGCTTAAATAATTGTGTCAAAGAATATTGCTAATTCGTGAGGGAGTTCATTTTAGCAAACTCATTAAATCTCCACTCCCACTACTCGGTAATTTCCAATTTTAGAGAGGTGATGAGCGAGTTGCCACCAAAGCGGGTCCCGTTCGTCATAAGCCTTGCCATTGTCTAAGATTCTTTCCCTTGCAAAAGTTCGAATTTCCTCTTTGACTTCTTGTAACATTTTGTTATTTCAAAGATTCATGGGGAAATCACTTAACTCATTGAATATTCCCCCCTTTGGTATTAAAAAAATATTCCACACCTTAGCCAAGTTTTAAAATTTTACCCCTTACATGTCAAACTTGGACGCATTCTTACCTTGTATCTCTCGTTCATCAACTTATAACTTGGGTGCATTTCTTAACTTGTACTTGGCGTATATTGACTTGTAACTTGGGCACATTCTTACCTCTGGTTCTAGGCGTATATTGACTTGTAACTTAGGCGCATTCTTGCCTCTGGTGCTAGGTGTATATTGACTTGTAACTTAGGCGCATTTCCATCATGCCTTGGTTGCACTTCCATCTGAACGCCTTGACTCCATAGTGGGCGCATTCCAAACATGCCTTGGGCGCATTCTCTATCATGCCTTAGGCGCCTTTTACCTCTTGTGCTATGGGCGCATTCCCATCATGCCTTCGGCGCATTTTCAGCATGTGCTAGGCGCATGTTAACTCTTACCTTTGGCGCATTTGAGGGGTCTAGCTGAATCTCAATGCCTTAGAAATATCTCGTCTATCTTGTTCTTCCATGGGCGCATTCTTACCTTGTGCTTTGCGTTCCCCAACCCCTTTGCCTTGGGTGCATTTGGCCTCCTTTCCATGGGCGCATATCAACTTATTCCTTGGGCGCATTTCCATCATGCCTTAGACGCATTTGACGTCTTGTGCTAGGCGCATGCACATGAGAAGTGTTAGAGAAGCTTCTAACACTTAGAACATTTTTATGCCCCTATCATAAGTGTGTTTTTAATGCGTAAGGGTGGATTTTGAACACTTAGTCAATTTTGCCTAGTCTACCCTCATATTTCCACTTTAGTAAGTTTTGTAGTCCTTGTGATATTCAAACATTTGCAACTCCTCAAGACTTGACATTTGCTCAACGTGGTCCTCATGGCCTGATTAACTCGTTCACACCTACCTTTTGCGCTCACCTGCCATTTTTGGACTCGTTCGGGAGACGGCTTATTAAAAATAGTAACTGTGCGGAATGCGTTCAAATTTCACCAGTAGATTCCTTGGAAGATTCTGATCGCAGTAGGGTACACTTGTTTTCAGTTTAATCTGAGTTTTGCCCTTCATTTTAGGCATAAAAGTAGGAAACCCTAATTTCATTGCATGTGCCTATGTTGACCTCCGTTCGATGTCGTTTCTGCTATGTACTGCTCTACTCTGGAAACTGAGGATTTGGAACTGTTCGGGTGATAGCATACCTCCTAAAAGTGGACCTGCTAAAAATAGTAAGTTGTCAGAATTCAGTGAAATTTTAATGGGAACCTGCCTGAAACCTCCTGATTGCAGTGCCAAGCTCAGATTTCAATCCGCTTACTCAATTTGACCTCAAACTAAGCCTGAAGAATAAAAACCCTAATCTGATAGAACACCCTCCAAAATTCCAAATTGGGCCAAAAGACGGGTACATCCCCGTGTTGTACCCAAACCAAATTTTTTGCTTCATTAAGGCATTTTGCTTAAAATGGTCTAAACCTTGTAAAAGTGGGGTCAAAACTCAGTTTTTGGGCAAATCAAGTATGGGCTTTTGGTTAGTGTAATGTTAGGAAGATACTGGCAAAATTTGAAATTTTTGAAAATTAGGGTTTCTAAACCCTGTTTCTAGGTCAAAACCCTAAGAAATAGGAACTTGTCAGAATTGGGTGAAATTAATTTTCATTGGCTTATTTCACATCACGATCACAGTGGTGAAGTCAGTTTCAGTTAAAAGTCAGTTTAAGCCTGTGGGTAGTTTTCACTTTTTCAGGAGAAAAGTTAGGACATCCAAGGTCATCAATGGTAGTTGGCCAGTACCAGGTATCAAAATCTAAGCCTGAAACTCAAAGCAGAACATTCTATGATGAAAGATGCTAAGAAAGATGCTTCTTGACGGAGGGGATTTTTCAGATTGGCAAAAAGTGCTAAAATATTCTAAGTCTGGAAGCTTTTCACTATGTAACGTGGGAGACGCTTGTGCAATCAACGTGCAAATTAACTTTACGCGTCCGTACATGTGAAAATAGTGAGATGCAGTCATATACACATGTCAGCAGTGGTAACATGTCGACATGGTCAACCTCAGTAGCTGATGTTGTGTTCGCAAAGCATGAAATTTAGAGCAAATTTGCGCCTCTACAAGCCAGGGCGCCCTTCCATTTGGAGGTCAAGATTCAGCTGCTTTGGGTTGCAAATACATTCATTCTCTTCGGTTTTTAGTCAGCTTTTCGACTAGCTATGGAGCAAGTCCGTCTGAATTGCAGAACTCCGACAAACGAAGGCAAAAGCAAAAGTTACGAGGAGTATGCACATCATGGAGGCAGTCAAAGAAAGCAGATATGCGCCCCTATAGTCCAGGGGCGTCTTTCTTTTTGAAGGCTTAGATCTTGATGCATGTGCTTGCTGATGGTTTCAGACTTTTCAGAATTAGTTTGGCTTTCCGATAAGCTATCAAGCGGAGGTCTACATAGTGCAGAGCTCTGGTTATCAAGGTCAAAAGTAGAGACTGCAAGCAGGATGCAAGTCACAGGAAATTGCATGTTCATGCTTTGAGCACCCCTGTAGCTCAGGGGCGCCCTTGAATATGACTCACCAGATGGATGAATTTGTGGATGAGGTCTTCCTAAGATCTTTTCTAGTTTAGTCCAGCTTTGCAACGCACCCGTTCGCAAGACGATCTGACATTCTGAGTGACCGTGACAGAGGTTCTACCGAGCACGTAAAACAGAGGATGGAAAAACGTAGCTATTCATAGCTGCACATCTGTAGGCTAGGGGCGCCCAACCTTTAAGCCTATCAGATGGGGTTATTTGCATTTGCAATCTTCATGAGACTTGTGCGCAATTACTCCAGCTATCCAACAGATCTAGCCGTCAGCCTCCGGGATTTGGCGAACGCCGTACATGCGAGGTCAAGGTGGTGATGCTGAAAAGTGAAATTGACTAGAGACAACCAAGAAATGACTTAAGTATGGCGAGTACACATCTCCTTGAAAAAGGTGCCCTTCTCTTTGAGGCCTTGGAAGTAGTTTTCTTGCTTCGTCACCTCTAAAGACATCTCTTGTAAGTTGACTCAACTATGCAGAGAGACAGACGGTGCGCACATCAGAGCACTCCAGCTCCCGGTGTCAGGGGTCAAAGTATGGTGTTCAGACAAAAATCACACTTTTGTCAAAAAGGTATTTGCGCCTTCACAGGCCAGGGGCGCCCATCTTTTTGGGGTTCCTGATGCAGTTTTCAGATACCTTACATACAGTTGTCGAATGCAAAGTACTTCCTAGTCACACAATGAATCTACCATCCAGTCAGTAGGGTTCATCATTCACTGTCAGTAGCAGTTTGAAACGTCAAATGGCAATACGGAGAAATGGCCAAGTCTGGTGACCTTGCATCAATTTCATCATAGGCGCCTAATTTTTTGAGGTGTCAGATGTTGGTTTTAGTAGTTGCAGCTCTTAGCAGACATTTCATCCTTGCTATGCAGGCTTTGCAGTGGATATCTCGGATCAGTCGCAGGTTCACTCAGTCACCTGGAAATCAGAGTTGAATATGGCCAGATGTTACTTTGCAGTCAGCTATAAAGTAGGAGATACTCAAAAATCTCATAACTCTTGCAAATGGACGCCTAGAAGGTCAAATTTGGACTTTTTGGAATCAGTGAAGTTTGCCGAGCACATCCAGACACTATTTTTGGTGAAATGATTAAAATAATGTTTTTGCATGCAAAGCTTTAAAATGGCGATTTTCTTCAAGAGAAATATTGGCGCCTCTTTTAGTAATTTGCATGTTTCAAATTAAATATTATTTTTATTCACGAGACTCAGAGTCAGTGACAGTTCAGCTGGAAGGGGTCCAATCGAATTCTTTCTTTCACAGTCAGGGTTTCAGATCTTGCAGTCTTGCTTTTGTGGTACGATTTTGCTCTAGTTATGCAAGGATGGCGTCCATCATTTCATTCATCCAGCTTGAGCAGAGGTGAATTCTTTCCAGAGTTGGGCGAATTTCTTCAACAGTCAGTTGTGAAGACATCAAAAATATTCTTTTGCAGGTACAAGTCCAGATTCATCAGCAAAATTGAAGACAGAGTGGCGGTTTTGGCAGAAGAAGAAAATATAAAAACTAAACAATGTCTTTCTTCTTCTTCTCTATTTCTTCCATTTTCTCGTCTTAAATTCTCTCGCATGTTTGAAGAATTGGCATTTTTTGACAAAACAAATCAACTGGGTCGATTTAGAATTGCTTCCTCAGTAAAACCCATGTGCTAGAATTTTCAGGAAAATTTGTTCCTAAGCATCAGTTCTTGAGGCTTTAATTTTCTTAACTGAAATTTCTTTGCATGGTTGAGTAGAAGTCACATTTTCACATTTCTAACATTCTGGGTTGTCTTAGAATCATTTTCTGAGCAAAACCCATATCTCAAAATTTCTCGTGAAAATTATTCTCCGATAGGGTATTTTTAGCGTCATTTGGAGTGATTTTTGGTTTTCCGGAGAAGTTGTCAGAACGTAGCCGTGTTCACAGTGAATAGGTGAGTTTTTCCAATTGTAGCTCATGCAGATTGAATTCAAGACCAAGTCAGTCTTAATTCATGATTTCATTAGAAAAGCTGACATCGATTTGTATCAAGTGCATCCAAAAGGTTGACAGGCATAGTCACTCAAGTCCACATGGTTTCATGCCTCGTATAGCTGATTGTCTTCCAAGGCCAATTTAGAGGGTTGATACTGTTGGGTTTCTGCCTGTGCAGCAAGTTCATTTGCATTTCTCGCGACCAGAGAGCTCGCAGTCAAACTTTGCGGTTTCATCATGCAACACCTTTCCATAGAGAAAAGCGTAAAAAATGTGAGAAGCGTCAAGCTGCAGAAGAAATAATGGCCATCACTTCAGTTACAGATCGGTCAGAGTTACTTGTGAGTGAAGTGCCAGTTTAAGTGTGTAGAGATTTCCAGGTTTTGCTTGAGTTGCTGACAAGTAGTGAATTGACAGTTGAGACATGTGACATGGAGAATTTTGTCCCAAAGAGTAAATTCCCATCTAAAGCTTTGCTTCCTCAAAAAAACAAAGACAAGAAACCCTTCCAAGGAGTGGCCCAAGAAAGACAAATTGGATGATGATGCACCTAGAGAATTGAGGAGGAAGAAGCTATCTTTTAGCTGTAAGGAGCCATGGGAGCCTAGGCACAGATGCATGGGTAAGGGTAAGGTGCATTACATTGAGGTACTTTTTGATAGTGATGGTGAAGAGGAAGCAGAACAAGTTCAGGGCAGCGAACATAGTAGTTCAGATGATGAGCAACCACATGAGGTTAAGAGTGGAGCTATTGCCACTCTATTAGGTACTCCTAGGTTTAACTCTTTCAGAGTTAGGGGAGTATTACAGGGGAAACGAGTTATGGTTTTGATTGATGGTGGGGCAACCCACAATTTCACAGACTCAGCGTTGGTGGCTAAGAGAGGTATTTCAGCAAAAATCTTCAAGGGATTTAATGTGATGGTAGCTAATGGGTTTAGTATGATATGTACACAGAATGTTCCTCGATTGGATCTGACATTGGACAACTACACAGTGACAGATGATTTTTATGTAGTTGACGAGGGTGATACTAATGCCATCTTGGGGATTCAGTGGCTTCATTCCTTGAGGAAGTATTCGCAAAACTTCCAAACAATGGAGCTGAAATTCAGGGCAGCAGATGGTAAGAAGGTGGTTTTAAAGGGTATGGCCAATGGTTCACCTAAGATTGTCTTAGCCAAAAGGATGGAAAGTATATTCAGGCATGGAGATGTAGCTTGGGTAGTAGAGTGCTTGATTACATCAAAGGAGTCTCCAGATAATAGCCAGCCATATCACGTAGACATTTAGTCATTGTTGGGAAAATATGACAGGGTTTTTGGAGAGATTCCTCCAGGGAGACCTCCAGATAGAAATTTTGACCATACTATTGAGTTGGAAGAAGGGGCCAAACCGGTGATAACTACTCCTAACAGGCATCCGAAGAAGTTCAAGGATGAAATAAAAGGCCATTAAGGAGTTGCTAGATATGGGCCATATTAGACCCAACTCTAGTCCATTTGCCTCTTCAGTAGTCCTAGTTAAGAAGGATGGAATTATGCGAATGTGTATATACTACAACGCTCTAAATAAGAAAACAATTAAAAATGGATATTGTATCCCCAAGATCGATGAGTTGTTAGACGAACTGCATGGGGCAATCTACTTTTTGAAGATTGATCTTCGATCGAGATATCACCAAATTAGGGTCAGAGAGCAGGATATACATAAGATAGCATTCAGGAGCCATTATGGGCATTATGAGTTCTCGGTCATGCCATTTAGGTTGATTAATGCACTTGCTATTTTCCAATCATGTGCGAACCACATCTTCAACAAGTACTTGTGTAAGTTTCTACTAGTGTTCTTGGATGATCTCCTTATTTACAGCAAGATATGGGATGATCACTTGAGGCAATTAGACGAGGTATTGGGCATTACGGGAGAGTAGTCATTATATGCTAAGGCATCTAAATGCGAATTTGGTATGACAGAGATTTTGTATTTGGGCATTTCTCGGAAAAGCAATGAAAAAGTAAAACAATTTCAAAAAGGCAACAAAAAAGCAAAAAAAGTTTTTTTCGAAAAACAATGAAAAAGCAAAAAATGTTTCTTCCTAAAATAACTCTAAAAAGATTATAAAAGGAGGCTGGGTCTTGAGAAGAAGAGTTACTACTTATTCATTTCATTTTCTTTGGTAAAAGAACATGAGTTCTCCTTGTTTTCCTTAGGACAAAAGCCCTTTGGTGAAATCAGTTTTGGGGACGAAAACCCTCCTAGCTAGCTAAGTGATTTTATCCAGAAATCACCATTGTGTTGAATGTTGAATTATTTCCAATTTTTCATTGATAATGGAGTTTTTTTTGTGTTTTCAGAGATTCTGGTATGCAAGTTTTATTGGTGTTTGCTCTCCCAGTTTTGGTTTGAATTGAGGAGTGATTTTGGAGTTTTGGGAGGGCTGTACTTCCTTATTTCATGCTATACTGTTTGCTACTTTTATAATTAGTCATTTTAGAGGGATTTTTTTTTGCAGATTCAGTTGTACGATAGTGTTGTTATTCTACATTTAAATGGTGGTTATATAGTGGTTTGGGGTATTAAGTATGGTGGATGGAAGGCATTTTTAAGACCCAAACAATTTGATATGACAATTGTAAGTAATGTTTGGTGAGTTTGGAGGTCAACAATCAGCATTCTACAATATCCGTCAACCCTCCTTGGTAGTGCACTTCAATTTATTGAGTCCATGTGAATGGTATAACATCAACCTATCATTTAATGGACTAACTTATGTATATGCAGCAGTGTGTTCATTATTTTGAATAGTATTATTAGTGGTGTAGCTAGCTTTTCTTATCAATATCACTCTTAGTTATACTTAGTGCATTCCATGCTCATATTATTGTAACTCTTGTGATACTACCACCAAAGAGTTGTGCATTTCATGTTCAAGATACTGTAAAGCCGGATGGTATACCGCTAGTTAATGTATTTATCATTGAAGGTCTTGGTCAGTTCACTGCTAGACCCCTTTGCATTTCAAGCCCATTTTGGCATTGATTAGATTCCATTGTAATCTTTTAATGGCTCTGCATTTTCTATGTATGCTTGTCCACCCAGAGGTGTTGATTTAGGTCAGCTCTATTGCCTGCATGCTTTGGTCATCTTGTTGTCTTCACATCTCAGTAATGCATTCATCTAGATAGAGTGTGTGTTTTCCAAACACCATATGCTCTCACCTTGCCCACACTAGAACTTGGTAATCAAAAGGTGCACAAACTTGTATTTGCATTTACTATATTGAAAAATTAAAAAAATTGGTGTGGGGTTACTACACACTTTTTGTTCTAATTTTAAGTTGACTTGTTATACCCTTTCCCAATTTTCACTTGAGTCACTTTTTAGACCAAAATCACACTTCTTGACTTGCTAAGCCCTTTTTTTTTTCTTAAAAGCACACTTTTTGACTTTCTATGGCACCTTTTTCACTTAAACTTCACTAAAAAATGATCCTCCTTCACATGTGTATGCACTTGGACAACTTATGCAACCTTTTTTGTGTGTCATTGAATTTTGGACATCTCCTTGAGGAGGCATGCTCCATGAGCCTTGATGTATCATTTCCTTCTCTTAGACCATTTGACCTTTCGTTCCTTGTCCAATTTCTCATTTCACCTTGCTTGATGCATTGGGAAACTCCTTTTATTGGCTCTTCAAAGATGTTGACTAGAAATGACAATGACAACATTAATGACTATTAGAGAGAGGGATTTTAGCAACTCACAAAATAAGGCATAAACAAGGATTTGGCTCCAAAAATGGCTTGAGAGATCACAAAATACAATAAAGGCCTACTACAAGTTGTACCAATTATGTCAATAATGCTAGTCAAACTATACCAAGTTACTAACTATGAAATAATAGAAATGTTTCAAACTAAACATAGCCATACACTCTAGGAAGCTCTATCCTCACTGCTCACATTTTGTATTATATTTTGTTAGAGAGAAAGGGACCCAAATTGGCTGTCATTTTCTCAATAAAAAAAAGAATTGTGCTCTCAAATTTTGTTGGTGAGCCAAAAATGTTTATTTGTTTTATATTTCTATCATCAGATTTTGTGTGCCATGTTTGTGTAGATCCTTTTTGGCAGCATTAATTTTCTTTAGATGTTTCTATGATGAGTACCATTAACTTGTGAACCACATGTCACAATTATAAAAATAGCAAATGAAAGTTCTCAAATAATTTTTTTTTAATTTTTTTTTAACTTTGTATATATCTTTCTTTGCTAATGCAATAGTTCTTTTAACTTTCTATTTTAAATAATCAAGCACAAAAAAATTGAGTTTTATCTATTTCAGACAAGTTACAAGTGAGATTGAGGGATGAAGGTGGGCTCATAGCTCTTATGGGGATGGTTAGATCAGTCTATTCAGATGTGTTAGCTCAAGTAGCTAGAGGAGTTGCCAACTTTGCAAAGTGCGAGTCTCGTGGAGCTACACAAGGTTACTCATTAATTAATTTCCAATTTTACTTCCTTGTCATTTCATCATTATCTTAGATTATTTGACATGATCCACCCAATTTTGGAACATGGAGTTTTTCATTGCATTTAGAATGCATTCTATCTATCATTTTCCATAGTTATGATCATTCACCAACTACATAAGTGTCTCTATTCTATTTTCACATAATCCATAAACCTATACAAATGGTTGACCCATTTTTTGTTCTAGAATTCTAAGACCATTTTTTTTTTCATCTTGTGAATTGATGTCTTTATGTGGTCATATAGGACATCGAAAGGGTCGTTCCTTTCTTATTGATGATGGAGCATTGCCTTGGATTGTTGCAAACTCTAAGAATGAGGCAATTCCTATCACACGCCATGTTGAGCTTGCTCTTTGTCATCTTTCTTCACATGGTAAGATCATGAAACATTTGTTTATTAATGAGAATGTTTCTCAATTTTTTAAAATCTAGACAGTTATAGACTAAAACAAACTTCTAAATGTGTATAATTTATATCTTTTATTCGAAATGTTGTATCAATGGGAAAAGATGTAATTTGTTTGGGTAAGTCTAATTTCCATGTTTATAATTATATAAGTTCTTTCATATAATTAAAGAATACTTGAATTCAACTAAATTTTTGTTTTCGATATTGAGTGTAAGAAATTTAGCTATAATGCTCACATATCTTACTTCAAGTCCAAGGGTGTTTAACATGGAGTATATACTTACCTTTAGGTTCCTACTAAGTTGACATCTAAACATTTTATGGTTTGTTTACACTTGGTAAGTGTTATATCCTTATATTTCAAACATTTGGTAAGTGTTATATCCTTAAATTTCAAAGCTATAGGATACAAACTCCACTTTATGGAAATTTACCCATTTCTTGAACCAAAACTTTGGTGAGGGAACCAAAACTTTGGTGAGTGTACCAAAAAACATAAATTAAAAAGAGTCATAAAAATTAGAAAATTGGGAAATTGGGAGAGAAATAAAATAAAAGAAATAACCTATTGAGATTTTTTGGGTGTTTTTGTGATTTTTCCCATGAAGCAATTTTTTGGGAGTTAATTTTTTCGGTTACCAATTCCTCTTTGTTAATTGCCAATTTAGGTAGTATCGATGTGCATATGATTCTTAAGACTCCCAACATAATATGAATGTGCAAGATACAATCAATGTATTTGAAAGCTAATTTTTTAAAACATAATAAGCTACTTGACAAATGGAAGTATGTCTTCTAACATACTTTAAATTCCATTATTTGTGGCTAATGGTAGTCATGTATGTATATTCATAATCGTATCCCAAGTACAATAAATTTCATTTTTTCATATCCATAAAAGGAAAATATGCATGAACCATAGTTACAAGACTCGGACTCGCCTCGGACTCGGCAAGCCGATTTTTGACTCGGACTCGGACTCGGAGCCTAGACTCGCCCAAGACTCGGCAAAGACTCGGCAAATAGAAAAACCCTTGAAATTTAGAGATTTTTAAGGATTTAAAGCTTGTTTCATGCACCCTTTAGTGAATAAACCTCAAATACACAATAACATCATGAAATAGAAACTACTATGATCCTATACACAAACATATATCGATCACATAAGTATAAACGCAAATTTTAGCTGAAGGAAATAACACATTCAGATATATAAATATTGTCAAATGTATACAAAACTCATGGAATATGAAATCCATGGCATCAAAACAAATATCAAAACTAAAAAAATAAGTCTATGGCTCAGAAGAGCTTGCATTACTCATCCCAATATCACGACAAGTCATGCGCTAGTGTCTAAGTTAGGTCCTAGATGATGATGTAGCCATGATATTTGCTTGTGTCTCAATGATTGGTGTGTATATTCAAGTGAGGATTTTATTATTAAAATTTTATTGAAGCCTTCAAGACTGCATGTTTTGTTGTCTAATGTATGAATTTTGAAACAAGATAATCCTTGATTATGGCTTTGACTGTGAAAGATGCAAAGATTTGCAACAGGGGATATGTATTTTGTAGGTTTTTATGATCATGATTCATCATTGGCCTATAACATGCTTAGACCTATAGTTTGATGAGGGTTTGGGGGAAACGCCCCAACGGGGTCAAGGGGCAGCGCCCCCAGCGGGGTTGAGGGGCAGCGCCCCTCGCAGGGTCCCGGGGCAGCGCCCTGGGCGCGCTCCCTATCGCGATACAGGGCGGGGTCGAGGGGCGGAGCCCCCGCCACCAAGCCCAAATGAAGACCTTCAAAACCACACAAACCTTCATGGCGCACACCATTTATTTAAAAAATTTGAAAAAAAAAGAATGCAATTTTTAAAAAAAAAATTTAATCAAAATGGCCGAGTTTGGGGCACGAGACTCGGCGAGTCCGGCGAGTCTCGGCGAGTACTCGGCAGCCGAGTCTCTGGGACTCGTTTAGGGTCACCTGCCTCGGGACTCGCGAGTACTCGCCGAGTTTGGGCGAGTCTTGTAACACTGGCATGAACATAATGATTGTAAACATGTCTTAGAACATTTTCTAGTCTTGTTAATTTCCCTAGAGGGTTGTATGATGTTTTCTTAGTATTTGCACATATTAATTTCATTATAAGTTTTCATTAGAAACAATAACTTAAAAATACTAGAAACATCATACTAATGTCCTTAACTTATGGAAATTATTTCTTTGTAAGTGGGATTTCCTTTTGATTGTCTTGTTGCTCTTAGAATAAATAACTTACTTGTAGTAAATAAGTAACACACTATATGCAAACATATAAAGTCATACATGGCATGCATACATATACAAGTATGTGTATAAATGCATATGCATATGAAGTGGATGCACATCTAGAGGTTGGTTGTATGCCCTTAGGTTAGTGATACATCTCCTAGAAATGATTAATTCTAGGATTTCTATCCAAGGGATAGGTGCTTGGTCAATACAATCCAATGTTATTAAGACATTCTGAAAGATCCCTCATGTCCCATTAGTTAGAAGTTTCTCATCCTTTTAAGAAACTTATAAAACTATTATACCTAAGTTTCTTTGAGTTTTTGCTATGTGGAGATGTGTTTTCAATTTGGAAAAAACATTGTTAGGTTTTGGGTGTGGTTAAAGGACAAGGGCACAAAAAATTATATCATAATTTTCTTTTTAGAAATGTATATAAAAATATTATAGTTTTAATTTTCTAATTGCATAATTAAGAATTCTTAGACATGTTGAAGACCATTGAAATTTATATTTAAATGTATATTTTATTCATTTTTATTTTGTTTTTGAAAGTTTGACAAGTCATCGAGAACAACTCGTTATCCCTAGAATGTTTGAAGGATATCCCAAACTATTGGAGATGTCTTAGGTACTAAATGGCGTTTCCATCAATCTAGGACAACTGCAGGCTCTGACTAGACGTCTACTCTAAGTCCTCTCCATTTACCATCTCCTCCAAGAATTTGTCGATGGTATCATCATCTGGCACTCTGATGCTGTCCACGATGATCAACTGTCTGTCCAACTCTATGTCTCCATCTTGGATTTCCCTCTGACTATCTCTAACCTCTGAGGTCACCTTTTTGAAACTGATAGTCAGCATTGAGAACTCCTCCAATTTGGACGCCTCTGGTTCTCCACCTAGGTTACCACGAACTAGCTCTTCGAACTCAGCCTGAACTGCCTCTAACTCGGCGTATGTACCATCCTCATGCCGATAATGACATGGGATCTGGGTAATGTATTCGCTGATAAATCGAAGAACTGTAACAACCTTATCCTGAATCACGCCCATCTTAGCAAAAACTCTGTCATAGGTTTCCACCCTGCAAAGATACAACTCTCTCCAAGTGAAAACCTTCCTTTTATCCTTTGTTGCTTCAATGGCGTCATAGGCACCTGCAAGTTGTGATATCAGAATCAGATCCTTCGGCTTATGCTTGGCTATGAAGATCTCGAGCTCCTGAATCCTCTGGCGAAGACTGTGCGTCAACCCTCAACTGATATAACTCTATAAGGAGGTGTCAACCAGCAATGATGAAGTTCTCAATCTAGGTATCCAACATCTTTCCTCGATTAACCAAGTAGCAAATCCTCTGCTGATCTGCGGCAGTCTCTCGAAGCTGCGGGAGTAAAGGTGCTTGCCCCTCGTTTCCATGAAGCAAACTCGAGATGTACATGCGAAGTTGCCTGATTTCAGCTTTGAGAGCTGCCTTATCCTCACCATCCTTCATGACGCGTTCCTCCAGATTACTCGCTACGACCTTGAATAGGCTCACGTTGGTGTGTCGAGTACTCTTACCTAGATTAGTTTTGATGAAGGTAAAGTCACCAACATCAACTTCATCTAAGTTCTTGCCTTCTGGAGGTGTAGCAACCTCTATGATGATCTCATCCTTAGGAGTCTTCTCAATGTTGACCTGCTTTTTGGCTCTCTTATTTAACCTGTTCCGATAAGGTTCACCGAACTCAGATAAGTCAAGCTCATATGAAGGCATACGCGCCTCTCTTCCCAATGACCTCTCGAGCCAAGATGAATAAGCAATGCTATCCTCTCGAGGTGGAGCTGCTTCTACTGTATCACCTGCTGACAGATCCACTGGTATGAAGGTCTCGTGTATCGAAAATTCAGGCTTCGAATCAATGTCTATAGGAGACGACTGTGGTGAGAAAGGTGGATCTAGAGATGACGAACCAGCCTCAGCCTGAATTACTGGTTCTGTTGGAATAACTAGCTTTGCCGTAACTACTGTCTCTGCTGGAACTGCTAGAAGTACTGACTCTGCAACCGGAAGCACTATCTCCGTAACTGGAAGCACTGGCTCTCTCTCAACCTGTTTCCTCTTGGTGATGCTCTTCCCTTTTGAATTAACCCCAATCTTAACCCCTTCAGGCGGCTTCAAGATAACCTTGACTCGAGGCTTCACCCTAGAAGTAGAAGGCAAAGAAGAAATCACCACTGTTGGTGGCTTTGCAATTGGAATCACCCTTCGCTTTCGCTTGCTCTCAAGGAAGTACATGCTCGTTTTGATAACTGACCTGGATAAGTCCTTCACTGAAGTGTTCCCTGGGACATACCAATCACGTTGGCGAAGTGGTTGGCGAGCGACTTGGTCCTTAATGAATGAATGAAGTAGTATCTCGCCATCATCATCAGACAAACCCTCCACATCCTCTGACAAGAAATCAGCAATTTGTGGAATAGTAAGCCTACAATAATGACAATGACGCACCTCAAAGTCATCCTCACAGTTGACCTAGAAGTCCTCAAGCGTTGTCGAATGTGAAATGTTTCACTCCAACCTTGCTGAATAATGACCCAACGGATCATAGATACGCCTCTGAGGAAAACACTCAAGCCGGAGTTTCTCTAACTCGTTCGCCATTAGCTTGCAATCGGCAGTTGTTTTGCACTTGTAAATACCTAACTCAAAAAGAAAGGTGAAAGTTGGCTTATGTCGATTGCGAAGGAAAGTGTGAACCTCGTGAGCTTGTCTCATGAACTCCATGAAAAGAACCTTGTCTGACAGGTACCTTGGTAACATCAGAGGCTCTCCTGTATATCCATATACTCGGATATATGTGAAAGTAGGGAATTGGATGAACCAATCTGCCCAACTCTCCATTGTTGATTGCGCCTCTGTGGAAATTCTAACATGCATCTCATTATCCAAATCTCTGACTGTCCTCATAAGAAAGTGATCATTCACCGCTCTAAAGTCATGTTCAGCTTTCGAAAACTCCAACTGAGGGTAGTATTTGTGCACTCGCTAAACGCCCAAAACTCCATTGGTCTTCAATAGTTTAAAGCTGCCTTGAAATGCAACCAAGTAAACTAGAAAGGTCATCATGTGGAATTCATGCATCTTTAGGAACTCTGTAATCTGTTGGCGAAGACACTCACTAATAAACATGGCCTAGTCAAAGGTTTCTTTCTTATCAATAACTCGAGAGATGAGGTAGAACATCCATGGTCAGAAAACGCTTGCGTCTTCTGAACCTGCTAACCGGTTGAGTGAAGTTATCAAAATAGCGATCTCATCCTTGAAATCACCACGGCCAATTTTCCTTGGCATGTTGGTTTTCTGAACTTTCAACCATTGCGGAGCTACTTTCTTCTGCGATCTATCCTTGTCCTCCTCCCATATTCTGTCACAATCTGGAATGGATACAACAAAATGATCTGAACGTGGAGGAATAGAAAAGCATTTTTCTACATCCCTCGGTTTAAGGCTACAAACAACCCTTCCATCTGTCGACCTGATTTGTCTGGTAGACGAGTCATAATGCTTAACACAAGCAAGTACGAACTCGAGGTCAAAGACTGAGATGGGAATGGATGCCGCTGCAAATATCCCTGAATGCTCAAGATTCCTGATTGTAGTACTGCCGATACCGTCCAATGAGTTTAGATTAATGACGGAAAAACATGACTTAAGTCGGTATCAGTAGTTTTCAGAAAGTTATGAAGAAAGACCTGTTTGGCCTTATAATCAATGGGATTATACTGCATTCTAAAAAACTAGATTATTGACTGTAAAGTCGGGTATGTTCAGACAACTTCGGAAAAGGCTGAAAAAGCTCAGGGATAGGCTAAAAATAGCAAGTGGAAGTGAATTTTTTCGAGAAAATTATGAGATATGGGTTTTGTGCAAAATCAAATTATAATACAACGCCAAACGTCAGAATTGCAAAAAAATGGGATTTAGGCTTGCATGCAAAAGGTTTTCGGTCGATATTTGAACTGGCAGTTAGGGGCACTGTGGGCAATTTTTCCTGCAAAAATTTGGAACATGGGTTTTGTGTAGAAATGGATCCTAAGACAACCCAGATCAACATATTTGCGAAAAAACGTGTTTAAGGCCCACATGAAAAGAAAATTCTAGAAAAAAGCACAGTGCTCTAGAATAAAGGCAGCGGGGTAATTTTCACAAAATTATCTAAGACATGGGTACTGTCGTTGATGCTGAAATACTCGAACCCAGATGATGCTTTTTTGAAAACTTTGCCGTTTTCTTTGACATGCGAAGAAAATCTAAGACGAGAATAGAGGAAAATAAGACAAAAGAATAGAAATTTTTATTTGTTTGTTTTCTCTCTTCTTCTATAGAAATTCACCTATGCTTGAAGTAGAACAGACAAAACCTGCATGCAAATGGAAAATGAAATCTGAAATAATCTTCTCCTGAACAATCTGAATCTGTAGCCACGAAGAACACTGAAATCTGACACCTGTAGCATCTTCAGATCAGTTTCATGCTCAAGAAAAGATGTTTCTTGTCAACTCTGATGAAGAATAATGGACGCCATAAGCAAAATATATAATAAAATATCTTCTAAGGCGTCTGAAATGCATGCTAAGTGTTGGAAATGGCGCTTGAAGTGCAACTGGGCCTTCAAAACTCATGCATGGCCTATAATTGGCTTCAAACTCAGTTAATTGGATGTAGAATAAACCCTAATTAGGGCGCCACTTTGAAAAATTCAGTTAACTGATGCATGCAAACTAATTTTAGTCAGTTACGACTAAAATAGGTTTAGTAGAAGTCGAACTGAAAAGAGCTTAACTGAAGATCTAAATTTAGTTAATTGCAAACTCTCCTCATGCGCACTTCTATTTTTGAATTTAAAAGTCAACCTTTGACTTTAGGTGTCCTTCCATACTGACATTTTTCTGAAAATTTTGAATCTAAAACCTCAAACGGAGCTCATGTTCGACCACTAATTCCGATTGACTACCACGTCGAATCAATTGGCTGACAGTTTCGTTGAAGAGCAGGACCAAATTTGACAAGAAGACTCCTTAAGGCGACAATCCAAAATCCATCGATCTAAGGCCTCAAAAAGAGGCCAAGGGCGCTTTTTGACCTCAGAGTTAGAATATTTTCAGGCTTTTCCATAATTTTCACTGAGAATTTGACCTCATTTCACTTGACGTTTCTCGGTACTCGGCAAAACTTCAGAACATGCTGAATTCTAAGCAAGAGCTCCTGGTGAGCACTTTGCATAAAAACATCATCTGACCATCCTAAAACATGGGCGCCCCTGGCCTCCAGGGGCACTTTTCCCAACCAGTGTTAAGCCATTTTCACAACTGGCTAAAATCCACTAATCTTCTGGCTGCAAGCTGCTGAGACATCTTCTGACCCGGCTGAGACAGGCAATGGAAAGCTGGAGCTGACACGGACAGGACGAGCATCTGAAATCATCAAACAGACTGAATTCAAGGCTCCAAAACCTTGGGCGCCCTTGGAGGCTAGGGGCGCTTTTGACATTTCTGAACAGTTCTGAACAAGTCTGGAACCACAAGTTTGACCTTTGGCCACGACAACATGGCAACTCTGATTCACCTGCTGGTAGATGTGTTGCGAAGCTGGACCAAAATGGAAACAAACCTCCTAGATATCACTTGTTCAAGAAACTCCATCTGAAGCCTCAAAAAGATGGGCGCCCCTGGCCTCCAGGGGCGCTTTTTGACTCCAGACTTAGCCAATTCTCAATTTCCCTCACGCTACGTTCAATTTCCGGTTTCAGGCGATATACTGATCCGTTGGACTGGCTAGCTGGCTCATTGCGAAGCTATCAGGAATCCGAAGAAGTCATCTTGGAAGAGACAAGTCACAAAAAGTTGATTTAAGCCTCCAGAATGATGGGCACCCCTAGCTCAGAGTTGCCTTTTTTCACTCCAGACTTAGCCATTTTTACAGCATCTTCACCTCGTTGAAAAACTCCTCCAAGACGAAGTAACTTTTTGGACGAAACTTGCCATAGAAACATCATTGAAACGTTTTGAGCTTAGCTTTCAACATCAGGCACCTGGCCATCTGCCATTGATGAGTTCAGAAAACCTAACTTCTCATTTGAAAAAACGAAAACTACCCACCAGGCTTAAATTGAGTTTTAACTGAACCCAACTTCACCATTGTGATCGTGAAGTAAAATAAGCCAATCAAAACGAATTTCAGCCAATTCTGACAAGATTCAAGTTTTAGGGTTTTGACCTAAAAATAGGGGTCCATAAACCCTAATTTTCATTTTTTTCAAATTTTGCCAGTATCTTCGTGGCATCACATTGACTCAAAGCCCATACTTGAATTGCCCAAAAACTGTGTTTTGACATCATTTTCACAAGGTTTAGACCATTTTAAGCAAAATGCCTTAATGAAGCAAAAAATTTGGTTTGGGTACAACAGATTTCACTTGATTCGGAGATAAATTGCTAAAGATATAAGCATTTCATTGATTCAGAGGTTGCTGATTTACAGTTTCAGTTTGCTGTATTTAATTATCAGACTTCACAAAGATCAGTTTTGAGCTTCTTTTGCAATATTTAAGAGCTTTCTAGATTGAGATAATCATTCTTCACATTGTGGTTTGTTCTATCATTGTAATACTTGTAAATTGTAGATTATTTTATTGTAAGGTTGTGTATTAGTAGTACTAATCCAACTGTATATTATTGCTGCATTTACTTGTAATTCCTAATCAAACATTAAGCACCCTTGGATGGTTTACCACCAGTGTGGAGAATAAATCTTGTATCTCTCATCTTACCCACTAAAAAGTGGAGAATTCCCACTCTTGAGTGGATGCCTGCCGCAGCGGATGAATTGTTATTTATAATTTCTCTCATGGCTGGTTATCCACCTATTTTCTTTCAATTCAGCAATTAGCACTCCACCATATGTTAGCACCTCACCTGTTAAAGGATCTTGAGTGCACATTCTTGGTGTTGAGTTTAGACTCTCTCTTTCAGTTGTAATCTTTGTAACTATTGATTCAATAGATCCTAGGGATCCTCTAACCATATGCCTGCCCCTCCTCCTTAAGTGGTTTTAGGGCGCATTCTTGGTTAGAGTTCTTAATGCAACGTTTTGGTTTAAGCTAACCTTAACGGGTGCTTGGTTACATTGTAATTGTTATTAAAAATCAAAAAACAATTGAGAGTATATTTCAGACAACCAGGATAGCAAGAAGTCAGTGAAGGGTTTGCAAATTATTTAAGGGAATACCAATCATTAAGAGAGAAGTTACATGCAGCTATGTCCTTAGCTGATTTTTTCCAAGTTAAGTACATGAATAGGCCTCAAGGAGATAGGGGACATTGTTCTAATCAAGATTTGCAATGTAAGGTAGGAAAGTTGATTATTCCTAGCTATGATGGTTCTAGCAGGTGTACTGCACATTCATGGGTGCAAAATTTGGATACATACTTTCAGCTCAATCCCATGTGAAAAATTGAAACTATTAAGTATGCTACGTTGCATCTAGATGGGGAAGCACATGAGTGGTGGTACCATGGA
Organism: Sequoiadendron giganteum; assembly: GCA_007115665.2. Classification (NCBI taxonomy): domain Eukaryota; kingdom Viridiplantae; phylum Streptophyta; class Pinopsida; order Cupressales; family Cupressaceae; genus Sequoiadendron; species Sequoiadendron giganteum. The sequence goes on from CM021108.1 coordinate 324,811,425, forward strand.
TTGGTCACTTTGGGACATGCTAGTATCACATCATATTCTAATTTTACTCAAAGGTTGATTGATAGGTTTGACAAGTACCTTGAATTGCATTTCAGAGAGTTGGCATAGTTGAGACAGGTGAAGTCAGTTGAATCATCCATATCAGAGTTCCAGGAACTCTCGGTTATGGTGGCAAATATATTTGAGCATATGTTGATTGTTTTGTTTATGGAGGGATTGTCAGAACTCTTCGTGGTTGGGTCAAAGCATTTGATCCAATTACACTACAAGATTCCATCAAGAGGGCTCATAATATGGAGATTTCAGCTCCTATAAACAAATTCCAGCCCAAACCATTTACACCGAAAAAGGATAAGAAACCTTTCCATAGAAAACTTACATGGATGATGAGGTTAGAAACGAACTTCATAGGAAAAAGCTTTGTTTCTCTTGCAAAGAACCTTGGGAGCCTAGTCATAAGTGTTTGGGGAAAGTGAAGGTTTATTATATAGAGGTGGTTTCAAATGGTGAGGAGGAGAAGAATGAAGGAGTTGTTGGTAATGAACAAGATGATTCAAATGGGGAGACCATTGATGGAGAGGGACATCCACTGGAGGAAGAGAAGGGAGGAACCATTCCTACCCTTTCTAGCACTCCTAGGTATAATTCATTTAGAGTCAGGGGAACTCTACAGGGGCAACAAGTTATTGTGTTGATTGATAGTGGGGCAACCCACAATTTCATAGATGAGGCTCTGGTGGCCAAGAGGGGTTTACAAAAAGAGGACTTTGAGGGCTTCAATGTAATGGTTATTGATGGTTTCACCATGACTTGCACTAAGTGAGTCTATAGCTAAGCATAGCATTGGGTAACTACATAGTGACCAATGAATTTTGTGTAGTGGGAATTGGCAAGACCAATGAAGTGTTGGCGGTCTAGTGGTTACACTCCTTGGGAAAGTGCTCATAGAATTTTTCAGACCATGGAGCTTAAGTTCAGAGTGGATGGAAAGGTGGTGGTTCTAAGGGGTATGTCTAATGGTGCACCCAAGGTTGTTTCTACTAAGAGGATGGAGAGCATATTCAGACATGGTGATGTTGCTTGGGCAGCCAAGTGTTTGATTTCTTCTAAAACCTATTCCGATGGTAATGAACAATGTCATGTGGATATCCAATTAGTGTTGGATAAGCATAGTTTGGTTTTTGGTGGCATTGTTGTTGGAAGACCTCCTAATAGGGGTTTTGAGCATGTGATCGAGCTAGAGGAGGGCTCTAAGCCCATAATTACCACTCCTTATTGGCATCTGAAGAGATTCAAAGAGGAGATAGAGAAAACGATTAAGAAGATGCTTGATATGGGACATATCAAACCTAGCTCAAGTTTGTTTGCTTCTTCAATTATTTTGGTGAAGAAGAAGGATGGGACTATGTGGATGTGCATCAACTTTCGTGCACTTAATAAGAAGACAATAAAAAATAGATATCCTATTCCCAAGATTGATGAGTTGTTGAATGAGTTAATGGCACAGTGTATTTTTTGAAGATTGATCTTCATTTAGGATACCACGAGATCAGAGTACAGGATCAAGATATACACAAAACAATATTTAGGTGTCACTATGGGTACTATGAGTTCTTGGTTATGCCTTTCAAGTTGACCAATGCTCTTGTGACCTTTTAGTCTTGAAATAACTATATTTTCAATAAACAACTTCGAAAATTCCTTCTAGTGTTCTTTGATGATATTCTTATTTACAATAAGACTTGGGAGGACCATCTTAGACACTTGGATGAGGTACTGGGAATCATGGAGTCACAATCTCTATTTTACAAGGCTTCTAAGTGCGAGTTTGGATTGATAGAAATCCTTTATTTGGGATGGTGCTAATGGAGTTCAAGTCCATTAGGAGAAAAAATAGGCTATTTTGGATTGGCCCTGACCGAAGACACTAATAGAGTTGAGGGGATTTTATGGCCTATGCAATTATTATAGGAGGTTTGTTAAGGGGTTTTCTTAACTTGGTGCACCTCTTACAAATATCACTAAAAAGGGAGCTTTCAAGTGGACAAAGGAGGATCAATGTACATTTGATAGACTCAAAGAGGTAATGAGCACTTGTCCTTGTTGTACCTGTTGACGGGTGTTTTATGACCACACCAACACAGAATAAAATGTCCAACGGTCACTCGATTCTCTCTTGATCAAAGTATTCCGCATGCTAAGATTGTGTGAGAGATCATGTGTTCAACTCCAAGGTTCCTTATGTCGCGAATAGACTCAGTTGGTTGATGTGAATATGCTGGGTATTCCAAGGGGACTTACGTAGTTGTTCAACTCTGTGAAGCAGTTAAGACACGAATGATTTGACAATGAGACTCTGATTCCTAAGTTAATTGGGAAAATACTGAATTTAAAAGGAATGGGGGTAGGAATTCTACAATCTACTTCTAAAGGGTGGAATGCGAGGATCAACTTAAACAATCTTCAAACCAGACTCCGCTTTGCCTCCCTTCGGACAACTTCCACAAAGTCGGTGCAATCTTCAAAGGATGAGAAAGGTCTTCAAATTATGACACAACATGTACATACCATCACAACGATGCATATGGACATATGAGCCACAATTGAAGTTAAGTGCTAATACTCCAGTTGACCATGCAAGGCGAACTTACCATCAGCAAGCCCGCTAGTGGTATGGATGAAAGAAGACTTGCTCATATTAAATGCCACATTCCACGACTAACAACTACTTGCATGAAATAAAAGTCTATTTTACTCTATCTACTTGAATCAGAAAGACGAAAAAGCCCTGCCAACCACTCACAACAAAAGAGAGAATCACCAATCAATGAAATTCTTTGTATTATGAGAGTCTTCCACAACAACTTCTTACAAAAACCTTCAAAGGGAAAGCTTTTCTTTCCTTTTCAACTAAGCTAACTTCTAACTAAATGCTATATGCCTTCTACTCTCTAGTTCAATCCTCTAGCTCTGATCTTGATCTAATTCTAATAATTTACAAATGAGGGGGGATGCCCCTTTTATAATAAGTCCAATTCAGTGGACGATTAAGATTTGATTACAATAAAGGGCTCAGATTGAGCCACCTATGCCCTAATTAGGGTTTCTTCCCTAAAAACCGCCACAGAGAGTAGTGGGTAATAAATGCACAGAATATTCTCCACTCCCCTGCAAGAACCATAATGAGCAGTTAATAACTTCCAAAATTTTTCTTGTCTTTTTCCTCTATTCTTGTCTTAGATCTTTTTGCATGTCCAAGAAAACAACAGATAATCACAGATCTGGCCAACTGGGTATGATCAACACTACTTTTTCGACAGAACCCACATGTTAGATTTTTCGAGAAAAAGTAGCCCTGCTGCCCCTATTTTCTTAGGGTTTTTGGAAAAAGTCATAAATTTGAAAAACAGGCAAACTAGGTTTGTTCAGTTCTGAAGCACGAACAAAACCCATGTGTTGGATTTTTCCGGGAAAAATCATTTTCTAGTGCCTCGCTGCCTCTACCACCGAAGGGCTCTTGCCTGTTAGAAAAACTCATTTTTTCGAATTTCTGACATTTTGGGTTTGTTTAGAAAATCATTCTCAACAAAACCCACATCTCAAAAAAATTCGTAAAAAGTTGCCCCAACAAGGCTATTTTTAGCAGTTCCAGAAAAAAGTTGTCCGAACAGTGTCGTGTGCACAGTCAATCTTCAAATTTTTCAGAATGCAGTTCTCCCAAGACAAATACAAGACCAAAATGCTCTTACTCCATGATTTTCTAAAAACGACTGACACCGACCTACGTCGAGCACACCCAAAGGTCAATTTGGACAGATTGACAAGCATAGACACAAGTCCATAGGTTCCATAATGGTTTCATCTCATATATTTGATAGCCTTCCTAGGCCAGTTTAGAGGATTGTAACTGTTGGAATTTTGCGTATGCAGCGAGTTCATGTGCATTTCTCATAGCTGGAGTGTTCACGATCAAACTTCGCGGTTTCATCATACAATACTCTTTCGTTGAGAAAGATCAAAGGAAATGTCAAAAACGTAAAGCTACAAAAGAATGCAGAAGGTAGTCATTCCCAATACAGAGCCGCCACTGGTTAACACTACACTACCTTCCACGTCAAAGTGGAAACACAGATAGAAAGACAAGGAGTAACCCTCCTAAGGGAAACATAGTGAAGGAGATACATACATCAAGTTGCTAATACTGACAGTTGAGGCCTGTGACAATCTTTGTATGAAGAAGTCAACGACTGGATAGAAGAACTGTTGACTGAAGGTGGTGAGGTGTAAAACACCCACTTAGGACGTCCTACCCTCCAAAATAGCAGTAATAGCAACGGGAGTTAACTTGATGCCTCATTGCAAGTTAACTCACCATCCCACTAATCATGCATGTCAGATCCCACTAATTATGGATGTCTATTTCTAGATCTCCACTAATTGTGGATCTCTATTTTGGAGGCACTTTTGTAATTGGAGTTCACTTGTAGTTTAGTTTCAGTCAACTAAAGTAGACTTCCAGTTAACTTTTTGTTTAGTTTCAGTTAACTGAAATTTATTTCTAGTTAACTATTTGCTCATCTACTTTTAGACATAGGAATAAATCTTGCAAATTGGCAAGAACTAAATGTTAACTCAAGGAGATTTTAGGGTTGCCTACTCCTTTGAGTCTCTATAAATAAGAGCATTTGCTCATAATTTTGTAACTTTACATCACAGCAGCAAAACGCTGAGCTAAAAAGCCTTCATATTGTTCGCTTAGTATATGTTCTTGGATCGTATTGGTGATAGGGAAACGCTAAGTACAGCTTGCGTTCTTCTTATTCAGATAGGTCTGTCCAATCATTGTTCATGTATTCTTGGTTTCATCACATCATGTGTGATTGTCTCTTTGACACTCATTGCTGTCCCAAAGTGTAATCTTTGATCGAAGATTGAGATAATAAATCAGGAGAGCTACCTTTCCTTTGATCCAAAAGTCTCAAAATCTATCATTGAATGTTGTTTCAATAATCTATTTCTCGATCTACACCTCGGAAAGGTCTTGGTACCTCCTTGGGAATTTAGAGAGTTAGATTGCCATTCCTTGTTGTTTCTAGTAGACTATCTTTCAGCCTACACCTCGGAAAGGTCTTGGTACCTCCTTGGGAATCCTGAGATCTAGTCTATCGTCTGAAGATTACTTGTGTGGATTCTATTTCGGTGTAAATCTAGGAGTTCAAAGCCTTCAGATGCATTCTGGGAGAAACATTCGTCCAAGTGATCGAACCATTACATTCCCACTCTTATATTCTCTTGCTCTGTTTATCTAGAGGAGATAGGATAGATTAAAAGTAGTTGTAGTTAAGATCTGCAGAAACCAGAGAAAACCTTAGTTGCAACGCATTGTGTTTATGCACCCTTGTGTCCTGCCGCTGAGTAAAAAGATAGGAACATTAGTTTACTGTACTTTTTATGCAAACATCAGCAACAAGAGGGATCTTCCCCTCCTAATTTGAAGAGCAATGACTACACACTTGCAATAGTTGTCATTTTCCAATAAGCACTCCAAAGGTGCTAATTGAAATGCCAACATTCTTATGCCTATTTCCTGGTTGTAAGCTCTTGCAATTGGGTATTTTTTTCGTGGACCATATCACTCTTCCCATGTCTTCAGTTACAGCTACTCTCTTAGCATGATCATTGCACCATCCTTTACCATTTTTTTTTATTGATCTATTCCACTTCCTTATAGATATCTCTGGATTGCAATGTTGCAAATATTTGTCTTTAGTAGACATTGCTACTGTGATACAAACCAAACTACAACTCCATAATATGCAAATACCAATTTTTGTAACCCTCAAGCACACTTACTAGAAGAATTTGTAACCACACAGTTGATGTTTTATTGTTCCCAATCAAAAAAAAAATTGCTTCATTAAGGCATTTTGAAAAGAATGGTCAAAGTCTTGTAAAAATTGTCATCAAAGGTCGAAATTTCTAAAAATAGAATTTTTCTATTTTTAGAGAAGTTTCTAAAAATAGACTTGAGTCAGGGTCTTCTAGGTTTGTTGTCAAATGGATGTTGGCAAAACTTTCTAAAACTAGAAAGTTTCTAAAAATAGAATCTTTGCATGGAGGGTCCTAACTGATTCTAATTGGTCGAAAATACTTCCCAAGCAGGTTAGTCTAGTCAGAATCGTCAAATCATCAGTATTTCTCTAGTGGGTCAATTCTTTTTTTCAAAAAGGAAAGCATGAGCTCCAAAGTCATCAATGGAGGAAGGTCAACTTCAAGGTGTCAGATTCAAAGTCTCAAATGTTGCACAGATGATGTGGAATGGTGAAAGATGCATGCAGAACGATGAACGGTAAAGGCAAAAAAGATAAAAGTTGAAAATTTTTGAAAAAATTTCTAACACTAGGAAGTCCAAGCACCTCTGTCTAGTCAAGGTGCGTAGCAGTCAATGCCTTAGCCATTTTTCGGATTTCGTCGTTCGATGCATGAGAAACGGTGAACACAGTTGGCGAACACGAAGCAGAGAGCGAAGAAATCAATGAAAATTGAAAATCATGAAAATAATTCTAACTCTGGCAAACCCAGGCGCCCTTGTCAAGGAAGGGTGCCTGGGATCTCATGCCTTAGTTTTTTTTGCCATTGTCTCAAAAAAGTGCAAGTCTTCCCTATCAACCCGGTTTAGTTACGCACAAAGCAGTTAAAAGTAGTTTTCAGGGTAGTGAAAGGCAGGAGATCATCTCAATTATGTTCAAGCTATTCAATTGATGCATCATCTAGTGTTGACAACCAGTCAAACAGCGGAAAGCACAAATTGAACAGAGGCAATTTGCAAGAAATGAAGAAAATCACAGAAATGACGATCTTGGTCTCTTCAGGACATGATTATTTACAAAACCTAGAATTCAGCTTTTTTTGCTTTTTTTGGAGAAAAATCAACAATCTATTTTTAGCAGTTGGTGCAAAACTTTTCCGAACATAGGCATGTTTACAGTCAAAATTCAATATTTTCATCATATAATACTCTTCCATTGAAAATCAGGAGAAGCATCAGAAGCATAAAGCTGCAAAAGAAACAGAGGTCATCACTCCAGTTGCAGAGCCACCAAAATTATCAATGAGTGAGTCACCTATTGGGGCAGTAATGTTTTCTAAGAATAGAACTCAAAAAAGAAGCAATTAACTTGATGCCTTTTCCAAGTTAAATTTGTTCTCATTCATGCATATCTAATCTTTGTAAAATATCAAATGTGTAGATGGAGCTTTTCTTGCTTTTAAATCAGTTGACTAATTTTAGCAGGTGGTTAGTTGTTAGTTATCTTTTGTTTAGTCTTAGAAGTAAAGCTTGCATGTTGGCAAGTCTAGTTGTAAAAAACAAGGAGATTTTAGGGTTCCCCACTCCTTGTTTGTGTATAAATAAGGGCAGCCTTGCCCATTTCTTTTCAACCATTATTGTGATAACAAATTGCTAAGCCTACTTTTGCCGCAACATTGTTATTTAGTGTCTATTCACTTAGTGTAAGAGCAAGTTTGCATGCCTGCCTTTTGCTGCAAATCATTGTTTAGTTTATATGTAATTTGTGTCAAGTGTAATCTGGTGTTTGATCACTTATTGTAAGCCTATCTTTGCTACAATATGCTGTCTGAGATGTGTAATTGTTGTTGGAATTTGAGGAAAAAAATCTCATGCGTATTTTTCTCTGATCTATTGTCTCAATCTCTTTCAGTATCTTGTTTTATGTGTTTTGCTTGCATAATCTTTATTTCAGCTTACATCTTATAAGTACAATGAGTCTTCGAGTGTGATCTGGGAGTGAGTTTATTTAATCTTCTACGTTATCAAATCATTCCTTGTTTACTTCTGATTCTCAAGCTCTGAGTTTACTTGAGTTGTCAGAAGCATCTTTAGAGTAGGCCAATGTTGCAATTAGAGTTGAAAACAAAAAACCTCAGCTGTGACGCAAAGAGTTTTACAACCTTGTTCTCTCAGCTGAGAACAAAAAGATCGGCAGTAGTTTAGCATTTCTTTTTAAGCATCATCAGCAAAGAGGGAGCTTCCCTCCTAATTTGAAGAGTAATTTTATTGTGCATAGTTGTTTGTTTCTAATCCGCATTCCAGAGGTGAGAATTGAAACACCAACATGTTCCTACTTGAATATTGCCTTAAATTAGAGCGTAATATGTTTGTTTGAATGCTTGGAGAATTGATTAGTGCTTTGTTGTAAAGGAAAACTTAGATGGTACTTGCAACATACAATTATCAAATATAAAACGAGCATGATAGTTGACACTCAAATTTTTAACTTGGAAACCCCACTAGGAGGAACCCAACTAGAAGAAGCAAATACTCGGCTTCCTTAGTTTCCTTATGGCCAAAGATTAGACACAAAGATCAACTACAACATTACCTAATATTGTTTTCCCCTATTGTCACTCTTTTTTAGCAGTTCTCTCCTACAATGAATTCTACACTTAATTTGCACTACAAGCACATCTATATAATCATGTTCTCCTTCACTAAATTTCTCTCCTCTTATGATGCCCGAGGAGTCTCCTTTCATGCACTTAAAAGTTCCCAACTGTCTTAGAAGTGAATAAACATTGTCATTTTCCATTACTCTACTTGTCTAAGTTCTCATGGCAAACTGCCGCTTTGTGCACACTAACAGTGTTGAACCTGTCACTTGTGTTAGCAGCTAGTTTCATTATTTATTGTTAGTTGACTAATCAAACAGGTAGTTTCAAATCATTGTCTACGTTAACTAGGGTTTTGTAACTGTCTTATACAGTACCCAGTAGTTTTTCTACCACACAAGAAATACATTGTTTTGAGCCCTACTATGGACTGATAACTGGTTGACTGGTGAAGGGTTTTATTTCCCTGGTCCTTAGAGATAATTCATAGAGCTGTCCTCAGGTGTATTGGCTCACCATTCCCTAGGTTCATGGATATAAATTTCAGGCATGGCCATGGTTTTTCTTTAAGAAATTTTTACCACCACTTGTGTTTTAGTGTCCTTATGAACAAGCAACTTTGAACTGGAACACTAAGGGCAAGAAAATTTAAATCAGCACAAAGGTGCAGTTTTGATTTTCTTTGGAACTATCCAACCCTCCCAAGTGGTTTCATACTTGAATTTTTTTTACCTACAGTTGTCTTCCATACTTCTTGCTACATGTTGAGGATGAAGTACTTATGCCTTCCAATTTTTATTTTTTAGCTATCACTGCACTTGCAAATCCTAAAATTTGAACCAAACAATGCTCACTAAAATCCTTGTGTTGGGTTCTCTAAAAACCTGGTTTTGACCCTTGAATTTATGAACTCTGCCCAAAACCCTGGAAAAGGGATGCGTATCTTGCATAGCATGTTCCTTTGCCAAATTGGCCATGGGAAGAATTTCATCTATTTCCTCAATGTGTTTATGTTCTTTTAGAAAAAGAGTTTTTTTTTTTTTTAAAGAATCTTCTTTTAACCTTATAAAAATATTTGTTTAACAACAGTCCCATCATACTTCGGGTTTTTCTTTATGTTATTGGGTTCTTTGGTTTAGGCTCTTGTGCCTACTCCAGGAGCATTTGGGTACGAGAGTGACCTAGGGAGCGCCTGGGAGCGCCCAGACAGCCCCGGGTTCCCTATAGTTAATGTATTTTTTTTCCATTATATCTTGAGATTGTGTGATTTGATGCTCTTGTCTTGGGCATATCCTACCCAAATGCCCATGTCCACAGTAGATTTTATAGCTAAATTGAATGCTCTCATAATGAAGCGATTGCTCTCAATACCTCTCATTTCCAAGATTAATCTATCAACAAGGATTTGTCCAAGTCTATGTTTATGCAAATCCTGTAAGTCCTAGGTTCTTGACAACTTGAAGGAGTAATATATTCTCCAATAATTGCACCCATCTTTCTCAAATTAGATTCATGTCAATATCCACTTTGTAGCAAAGGAATTCTGACCCCTATTTACATTGCACTAGGTAGATCTTCAGTGCAGCTGAATGCATGTTACCAGTGCTTTGAGAAAATTCCACTTTCTCATTAATCGAGGGCCTTCTTCAACAATGTGTGGAAAATGTATGTGCTTGAAGTTTCTCTGCTATACAGCCCAACAAAGCATCTGGACCTTAAAGTGTCCTGTAGAGTTTTTTGCCGAATCATAACACTGGATGTTTCAAGTTAAAGCAGCATATAAAATTATCAGCATTTGATAGACATCATGATGATTGATGATTGATGATTGATGAAGTATCATACTATCAAATGTATTTACAATTTTGTATATTTTTAATTGTTTTTCATATATATATATTATACAGCCATACCCAAACATACCGTACCCAAGGAAAAAACAAATTCCGCACCGGTGTACCCATACCTGATCTCGTACCAGAACTGGCAACTTAGGTTTTGCTGACTGTAAAAATCTTCTTTTAAGCCATCATACCTAGAGTTTTGTTGATCCTATGGCATATGATAGTGTGGATAGTTGTACAACATGTGGAACTAATTAGGGTCATACAGGGACAACTGCTTATCAAACAAAATGAGAGAGCTTTATAGGAGATGTGAATAGTGTTGTTGGGGCATACAAAAAGATTGGAAGGTCATATGATAGAATCAAAGGATTGTACAACAAAAATAGGAGATTGTAGAGTTGGATCAACAAGCCATAGTGAAGAATCTGCAAGTACCAGAAATGTTTTTTGTAAATTCTACACAACCAAAATACAAGTTGCAATACGAAAGAATTATCACAAAGCATTCCAATGAACAATATACAAAGAATATAGAGAACAATGCTTTATTGACAGGTAGCATTCGATAAAATGCTTGCTAGTTTAGGGAGGACCTATAAAAAAATCAACGACCTTACACCAATAGTAGAAATGCTATTTGTAGGACTGGTGATTTTTTATTTTTTTTGTAGGACTGGTGATTGTTGGTTATAGTTTTACCATTCATAACTACCATGTAATCTTAAGTGTACACAACCTGAGCCGATAAGTGGTAACAACATAACAAAGTCAGCACGAAGCATTTATTAATGACAACATATAACTCTTGATAAATAGACCATGAATCAGGTATAAGAGCTCTTATAGACTAACAAATGGGTTCCAAAATTGTCCAAAATTTGATGTAGGTGACTGAGTAAGCATATCATCTCACTCTACAAGTATTAAATTCTTTAAATTGCAATACACTTCACCATCAATACAATCCATCAATTTTCTTAAAATCTATCACCTCCCAATTACATTCTGCACATTGACTACATAAAAAACACCTTCCTTTCATGTATTTTGTTATTGGAAGTTGGTTATTGGTGGTGTTTTTTAAAGCATATAGCTGTATGTGAATGCAGCAAAATTACTTATGGCTAGAGGAAGTCCATGGCACTTGCAGGAAAATGACACTATTTATACCATTGATCCACCTTGTGCTAGATACGAACACAGTTTTTACAATATATGGAATACCCTACCTTGAGTCACAACTCTTGACCAACCAAGAAAACCTGACCTTCCATACAATTGATGAGAAACTAAGACTATTGTGCTTCTGTTGCAAACTAATTTGTGCAAAACACATATATTACTTACAATTAATTGACAAATTATGAATTCAGTGCATCTCCTTGTGGAAATTTCCTTCAAATTCATTATTTTCAAGAGAGTTGATTGATGGCTTTTGTCACAAGCTATGTTCCATGGCATTTCGGGGATGGGGATGGCAGGACAGCAGGGGACGTGTTTCATGGATGGCATTCCAAGGGCCATTTTTTTTGGGACAGTGGGGGGATGGCAACATACATGATATAGATAGAGAGAGAGAGAGAGAGAGAGAGAGAGAGAGAGAGAGTCTCAAATTTCTACATGTTAATGACCAGCAGTATAACAACAGCAATATAACATGACACTGTTGAAATGATGTTGGATGATATTTGCAGAAGCCTGCATGTCAACCATACCACACTGTACCAGACCATGGCCAATGCACCTTTAATCTCTTTTGCATCTAACAAAAATAACTAACTCTAATACCATATCAAGAATTTTGAAGTTTGAGACTTTTTGGAATAACAAAATCAGAAATCCTTAATTATTTCTTTTACTGTTAGCTGTTATATTACTTTATCATTAACTATGAATCTGAATCATGATATATTTATTACTGTTATACAACAGTTGTTGCTGTCACTTCTGTCATACTGTTGTCATGATAAATTTACTGCTGGCTTTATAATGCTGTCATGATAAATTAACTGCTGCCATTATAATGCTGTCATAATATATTTAACAGTCATTTTTTGATGTTATGAACGATTTTTTTGAATCATTATGAATAATTACTTTGCTGTAGGGGATGCCTGGCCATCCCCAAGATGGTCAAGGGACGTCAGAGACATTCCTGGCCACCTCAGGGATGGCCAGGTGCCCCCTAAAATAAGGGCATATTTCCAAGATGTTTCCAGAATTTGCTTGTTGGAGACAATGGCCAAGGGACATTACCCTGCCATCCCACTGTCCCCAAAACACCTACGGGGATGGGATGTAATAAACCTTACTCCGAATTGATAGATTTTCGATTTATTTCTTATTGGATTGACAAAGGTTGTCATCCAATATTATTGAAGCTAACCAAGTTTCCAGATTATAAATGAAATAAACTCTGAATAATGAAGTCTGATTCAAATATTAATTCAGTAATGGAAGTTTGACAAGTAAATATAATAGTTGTTTCTGATTTATCAATAAAAATCATGCATTAGCTTTTGAATATAAATCTGCCTATATATCATCAATTTATAGGCCTTGAAACTTGAATGCCTTTCCTGATTGATAGCCTTATATTTGTGCATCTTTGCCTTGGATGTCTTTTCTGATTTATGTCCTTTAAACATATACCTTCATATTATAACTTTCTGCTCATATAGAGCGATTCCACAATAAAAAATTCAATAATAAGATAAGTCTGAATCTGCATTCTCCTTCACTCCTTTCTTACTTCATTTTATATCCTTATCATAGGAAGAGAGGCATCTACTCAAAGGGTCATGTTCCTTCTTGCCTTTTCATAATGAATTGTCCTCCTTGTAAAGAATAATCACTGCCTTTTTATTATAATTGTTTGACTTTATTCTCTTAATACAATAGTCGATGGTTCCCTTAACAAATCGATGTCTTATATTCGATTATGCCTATCGCTGCCTTTAATCCCTCATAATGGTTGTGTTGGCGTGTTTTTGCCAACCAACCACGAGAATAAATGTCCACATCCACTCTATTCTCTCTTGATGATCAGTAATTACATGCTAAGATTAAGTGAAAGTTCATCGTTCAACTCAAAGTTCCTTTAATGCGAATAGACTCAGTTGGTTGATGTGAATATGCTGGGTATTCCAAGGGGACTTACGTAATTGTTCAACTTTATATGTTCAAGCAAGTGAAGGATTTTGACCATGATGCTCTGGTATTTGAATGGATCGGGAAATGCTGAATTTAAAGGAGGTAGGGATAGGAATTCTACAATCTACTTCTACGGGTGGAATGCAAGGATTAGCTTTGACAGTCTTCAAACCAAACTTCGTTTCGTCTCCCCTTCGGACAACTCTGACAAAGCTGGTGCAATCTTCAAAGGATGGATGAGATGTTCAAATTGAGATTCACCATGCACACCCCTTCACAACGAAGCAAGTGGGCACATTGAACACAATCGAAGTTAAGTGCTGAGATTCCAGTCGACCACGCAGGAGCAGACTTACCGTCAGCAAGTCTGCCAGTGGTATGGATACGGGAAGATATGCCCAAACTAGTGTCACATTCCACAATTAACTCTACTTGCATGAAAACAAATCTACTTTACTTTACTCTATTCGAATTGGAAAGACGAAAAGATCTCGTCAACTGCCCACAACACAAAATGAAGTCACCAATCAATGAAATCTTTATATCATGAGAGTCTTACACAACAATCTTTTGCAAAAACTTTCAAAGGGAAAGTCTTTCTTTCCTTTCCAACTAAGCTAACTCCTAGCTCTACTTTAACTTCTATCAATCTCTATCTCTGTCTAGCTCTGATCTATCTCTGATTCTAATTCTAACTCTTTACAAATGAGGGGGATGCCCCTTTTATAATGAGTCCAAATAGTGGACGGTTCAGATCTTATTACAATAAAGGGCTCGGATTGAGCCACCCATGCCCTAATTAGGGCTTCTGCCCTAAAAACCGCCACCGAGAGGAGTGGGGCAATGAATGTGCCCTCCACTCCTCATCAATGCACCACACCCTACCATCAATGCACGTCATCTCCCTCCAGAAGGTCACCGTCCAGAAGGGCATTTCCTTTCTCCTTCTCGCTGGCCGCAAATCTGATGAATCTGGCCCAGACTGCCTCAACTTCCTGATCGGAGATAGGAGGAATGTGATCCAACTGAAACTCCAAAACCGCAACTGTTTGCCCATGTCGGGCACATGATTTCTTCCAGGCAACAAGGGCGTCCTGGGTGTTCTGTATGATACTGGAGAACGTGGCTGTGTTCTCGAAATCGTCCTGTGTGAAGGTCTTCACCTCAGAGAAGAATGGCACCAATTTGTCTTTCAATCCATCTACAGTTACCTCTTCAGCAGTCAACCTCTTGGCAAAGATTGCCTCCAACATGTTGAGAATTCCATCTAAGATGTTCGTCATGGCCTTTCTGACCCTGACAGAATCTGCCTGTGATGCATCATAGAATCCCCGGCCTGTGACTACTGAAGAATACCATCTGGCGAAGTCGTATCTATCTCCCTGCTGGATAAGACTTCCCTCAACCAAAGTGTGTTGAGGTATGCTCATCAAAGCCCCTAAACGGAGAACAACTCTCGTCTCATAGATGCAAGCCTCACCCCAAGCATGGTTAACTGCTTCCACTCTAGCCATAATATCGGAAGCTTGCCCATAGGCATGTGCAAGATCTTCCATGAACTTTCTTGTTTCTGTACGCACACTGGCAACCCACTTGTCTGCCTGCTATACCATTCTCTTTAAATCTTCTAACCCACTGATTGACTCCCTGGAAAACTCAGCTGGAAGTTCAATTGTTGGATTTTCTTGCCCGCAAGGACGGGACAAGTGTTGCACGTAACCAATCAGTGTCTTGTGCTCTACCTTCAACCTTTTGTATTTGCCCTCAACATGGGACAATCTATCCTTGAGTGCCCGATAGGAATTATCGCACTCCTCTACTACTTGTGCTCCAATAGGGCGGCCTAGTTCCATGGTTGTCACAACATAGTTCTCAGGAACGGCCTCGTCCCTATCACATTCTACCCGAGGAACTGCCATATGCAAGGTTCGGGATCCATCCTCATCTGTGGATATTTTGGAGAACTTCCTAGCCTTTTTCTTTGCTGGAGGTGCGCTGATCCTCTGTAATAATTCTTCCATCTCGGCTGCCGGATCGGTCTCATCCACAAGATCACGCCTCATTCTGTCCCTTAGCCATTCTGGCACCTCCTACCGCATGTCAGATATAATAAAAGGTTGTTCTACCTTAGCCTCCACCTCGTGAACCCCTCCTCTGCCATCGTTCTGACGAGGCTCACCGTCATCAATAGGCTCAGTGTCTCCCGAGCTCTGGGCATCCTGATCTGAAGTAGCATCACCCTCGAGAGCCGCCTCAATTTCCTATTGAAATTGAGTATCAGTAGCCGTCCCCTCATCTGTCTCTTGCTGATTTTCCTGCTGATGTTCTTCTTGGGGCATGTTGATGCTCTGACCCACTGATTCTCTACGAGGTGGCTGACTCGCCACTTGCACTGTCTGCTCTACATCCAATCTCTCCCTCTGATCAACAAACAAAGACACCTCCTGTAAGCTTGGAGAATGTGTTCGAGATGGCGTATGCATGGACTCCTCAACTACCACTGGCTCAGGTCGAACTGGCTCCTTTCCTCGAAGCTTTGGAGTTGGATTACTCCGTCTTCTCTGATTAGTTGTCTGCAATCTGCTGTCTCCCATCAAATTGTAGGTAAGGGGAATTGACCTTCCCTTAAGTCGGCTGACATGCCTATCTACCCAACTCTGTGTAAATGTCAAGACTGGGATACAAAGTGTATCCAAGTCAATGACCTCTGGCTCAAACCAATCTGGGAGTGGCAGAGGTGTATCTCTTACGGTCTTGTAGTCAGCCTGTACTACGTTTATATCCTCCTCAATCTGATCTGGCACTGGGATGATCTCACACTCTCTGACCATCCCCAACGGTATCCGAGAAAACATTCTCTTTCTGACCTCGATCTCATCCATTGTACTAGCCCAAAAGTCTTCGATTTGCACCTTGTGCCTGAACTCTTCTGTCAATATCCACCTGATGTTTCTGTGGGGATCGTAGTAGTGCCTGCTGGTGTGATAGGAAAGGTGGAAGAATTGGAGCTCCGCTTTTGCCTCTCTTGCTGCTTGCAGCGATAGGTAGATTTCATCCGAATTTCCCATAGTAATCGGGAATCTGAGTCCACCTTTCTTCTTCTTCTTCTGAATCTTATCATAGGCAATCAGTTGCTTAGATACTTCCAGCATCACTATCCTGTTTGTGGGATACCGAGGCAATCTGTATGGATAGGAGGAAAATCCTTGCAGCCTTATGTAGGTGAATTTTGGAAATTGGATAAACCAACATCCGAATTTCTCAATCATTTCCTGTGCCTCCCTTGATATTCTGTGGTGGGTTCTCTGCTGCAAGGTCCTCGTGATATGCATTGTAAAGGCATCATTGACCCTCTTGTAATTGGTTGTGCTTGTCAGATGCAACTGTGGACAAGCTTCATATATTTTAAATTGATGGGATCCGCAACCGATTGGTTCCTTGTAAGAGATCCCTCTATATCTCGTCATGCGAGCCAGCATATAGACAAGGTAGGAGCCCATGTAAAATGTCTTCGTTCTCCTCACGCCACGAAGTTGCTCATGTATGTTATCACTGATCATCAGTGCCCAATCCATGTAATCCTTTCCCTCCAACACCAAGTTGACAAAATAGAACATCCAAGGTTCAAAGATGAACGCTTGGGGGCATCCTCCAACTCTGCTCGGCATCATAATGAGATCACCAAACTCCTGTCTCAAGTCATCTGAGACTATCTGCTTGGGCAATTTGGTGCGAGTTGGCTTGGGTTTAATCATCCACCTAGTGTTTATCAAATCAGCACACCGGTCTGTGGTGGATGAGTACATCTTTCCAGCTCTCTCTTTCGTCTTGTAGATCATCTTCTCATGAACTGGAATCCCGAATGCCTCTCCGATCGCTTCAGGTGTCAGGTTAGCCAGCACCTTGCCATCTGGCGAAGTGACTATTCTCTGTTCTGCATTGTAGTGGTAGGCGCACTCCATGATGAGTTCTGGACATCGGATAGCTGGCGGAAAGTTGGTAGCTGCATACAATCCACTTCTGACAATACTGTGCGAAGTCATTGACGGGTGATGGCCTCCAGTCCCCATTATCCTTCTTCTGAATGCTTCTATGTTGAATGAGCCTAAGTTCGTGTCAGCTAGCCTGCCGAGGTTGGATGAAAATTTGGATTCTAGCAAGAATGACTTGCCCAATTTCTTGATCACAGCCTATCTGGACTCGGTGTGGTTGTTTCTGCCTGCAGCTCTTCTGCTTGATTCGGCCATTCTGCAAAAAAGGCAAGAGAGTCATTAGAAAACAAGATTTTATAAAACAATATATCGCTTTTGAGGGTGCCAGCAGATTTTTAAATAAAAAGGCTGCAACACTTTGTCACTTTCAGCTGCAAACCTCAACTACGCCTGTTTATTTCAACGTCTTTAGAAGTTTCTTCTTTGGTTGCAGCAACACAATGCCAAACACTTGGAAATGTTTGCTTGCAGCAATTTACTTTCAATAAATTTGAAACCTCCTCTTTTGAAGTTCGTACTTTTCCCTCTAACTTAGCAACTTTCAGCAACTTCAAACCTTCTCCTTAAGTCGTACTTCAGCATTCAGCAACTTCAGACTTTTGGCAAATTCGTACCTTCTCAGCAAATGCAGCAACTTCAGACTTTTGGCAAATTCGTACCTCTCCTTCGGCTCTCTCACAATTTCGAACTTCTCAGCAATTGCAACCTCTTCAGAAATTCGTACTTTTACTTAGCCAATATTTTGCATTCAGCAACTGGTGAGAGGAACGAAGAGGATTTTAAAATCTTATAGCCTGGTCGAATTCTTGCAGAGGCTATACTTAGCAAATTTTTGAATTCATTTTCCCTCTCTTTTCTCCGTTGTAACACTTGTCAGCTGAGGCATCTTCTAGAATTATGAATTCATCACCTCTGCACAGGCCCGCCTCGTCGCTTTTGATTTCTTAAAATATTAAATTGTTCACTTCCTTGAACAATTTCGAAACGTTTGGCTAAGTCATTTGATCTTGTCTTTGCTTTGGCAAAATTATCTAGCTCAAAACTTCTAGCGAAGTGCTTTTCATTCATTTTGTTCGTTTGCCTTAGAGAAATTTCTCAATTTTGCGTTAGGAATTTTATTTAAAATAGGCACTGGATAAAATATCCATCGGTCTTTTAATTTTTATTATTTAAAAATAATAAAAATGGCTAATGTTTATTTCTTCCCCTTCCTGATGCGTTCCATTCCATAATTTCAATCTCTTTGATCCTGGCCAATTTTCTTGATTTTCCTCTGAAGAGTTTTCCTCTCTGAAGATTTTTCTAACTCTGGAAACTAGCATCATCCTCTAGGCGTGTTCTTCATTTTCCCTTCAAAGAATGCCTTAGGAATTTTAAATTTAATTATTTTACCCTTGAAGGGCGCATTTGGGCATGTCAACTTCCATTTCCTCTCTTAGGCAATTCCACGCCCAGACATTCTCTTTCTTACTTAGCCATTTTCACTCTTCAAGTCCCCACTTATAGGCGCATTTCATATAGTGGAGAGGAAAAATATAAATAAATATAACCCTTGGTCTTTTAAACAATCACGCCCCCTTAGCATTATTTTACTCCCTTGGCGCATTTCACATGGTGACCCTTCACCTTCCTCTAGCGCATTCCTCATATAGGACTCTCACCTTCAAGCGCATTTCACCTAATAGACATTCACTCTATCCTTGAGCGCATTTCACCTTCATCAAAGAAAAACAACGCCATCATCTTGTGACCCTTCAGCTTCCTATGGCACATATGGGCTTGCATACTTCCATGTTGGGTGCATTCACTAGTGTTGGAAGGAATTCCGCCCCTTTAAGTGACTCTTCAGCTCCTCCTGGCGCATTTTGACTATGTAGCCTCCAAGTTGGGGTGCATTTCATAGTGTTAGAGGAAGTTTCCACGTCCTAGGTGACTCTTCACCTTCCCTAGGCGCATATGAAGGTGTTGACTTCCTTTTCCAAGCGCATTCATCACATGTGAAAAACCTTCCACGCCCAGGTGTCTCTTCACCTTCTTCAAGCGCATTTGCTAGTGTGAGAGGGAAATCTCTTGCCTTAGGCGCATATTAGCTTGGCAACTTCCATTTTATCCTTAGGCGCATTTGCTTGTGGTCAAGGAAAACCCACGCCCAAAGTGACTTTTCAGCTCCCTTTGGCGCATTTAGCATGTGCAACCTCCTTTCTTGGGCGCATTTGAGGATGCCTTAGGAATTTTCGAATGTCGTTTGAATATTTTCATGTTTTGGGTGACCTTTCACCTTCCCTAGGCGCATTTGACCTTGTGAGGAGGAATTTTATGCCTTAGGGGAATTTCCATGCGTTAGGATAATTTTCATGCCTCTGGAAGGTGCATTTTGACCTGGTGAGGAAATTTCACACTTAGTGATTTTGTATTTTCCATTCCTCCTGGGCGCATATGAAGGTGTTTACCTACCAGCTGTTGTTTATAAATTTCCAACGCCCTAGGCATTCTCAGCTTTCTATTTTTAGTAAATTCGGAGAAATTAGGGTTTCATTGATTTTCACCCTGTTCTGAACTGGAACTAGCGTGGTTGTGCCTCCATCTGGTGTTTTACATTCTGTTCACATCTTATCCGGCACAATACGTGCTATTTTTAGCCATTTGCTATTTTTAGCAAACCTTAGAATTGATCAATTTTTGTATCTCTGTTTGCTTTGAAATTTGCTCCAGTTGCCTCTGATGCTGTGAGAGACTTGTTCATACTTGCTTCTGGTGATGACGTGCTATTTTTAGCCATGTCTTGACTTACTAAAAATAGTAAGTCTTCCGATTTCACTCAAAATTTGCCAGTAGGTAGCCCGAAGGATGCTGATCATGGTGGCATGCTTCGTTCTGACATCTCTGCATTTCGCTTCATCTATTTTTAGACATGGCAGGGAAACCCTAATCTGACTTGCATGTGCTCCCGACTGCCCTTGGTTTATACCGTTTGTCGTTCTGCTCACTGGAATGAAGTGCTAGGTAGCTGCTGGATTGAAGCTACTATTTATAGTAAGTGTCCCGAAAGTGGTCAATCCGAAGTCGGACGAGTTTGCATGTCACAGTGCCTGTGGGATCTCAAAAAACCCAGAAAAACCCAAAAAACTGGTCAATGTTCTGGCATTGGCTAAAAATAGTAAGTCCTTAAAAACTGATCCGATCCACTTGCATGTCATATCACTGCGAAGCTCTCGTGAAACCCAAATGGAATATCCGGACATGCATTGAAAATTCTTGCATGCAAACCCTAAAAATAGCCTCGGAAGGCTGACCTCTGAAAGTCCCCGACTTGATTTGCATGTTACACCATCGCGAAGGTCTTGGAAAACCCAGATCAATTCTCCTGTCATTCACCAGAGAATTGCTTGTCTAAACCCTGAAAATAGCCTCCGAAGGCTGAACTGCTAAAAATAGCCAGTTGTCTGAATCCGTTCAAATTTCGCGTGTAGGCACTCTGAAGCTGCCTGATTGTGCTGAAGTCATTAGAATCCCGAAATCTTGAGGAACAAGCCTCAAATTAGGTACTTACTAAAAATAGTAAGTTGTTGGATTTCAGTGAGATTTCAAGGGGATTCTGCCTTGAGCTTTCTGAATGTGTTGCTGCACTTAGATTTCACCTGAGTAACTCAATCTTGACCTCAGACGGGTCTAAAGGATAGAAACCCTAAATTTGTCAATTACTTCAACTGAGGTCAAACGGGACACCCCCGGAAGGACAAAGATCAGAGACAGAGAGAACCAAAGCCAAAAGACCAGAATGGAGCAAAAATTAGGGGGTCCCCATCTTGGATGGGGTGATGTGTCGGTCACAACACATTGTCTTAACAATTTTACTACAAATTTTGATTGCTGGCTTATTACTATCTTTCTCTTATATATATGGCGGCTGAGAACCATATAACCAGGTGTTCACTCCAATATGAAAATTAAGCAAATATTATATTAATTGCTACTAGCTTGTCCCATATGCGACAGACCATCATTAGCAACGATGAAGGAAATCGTCCTGTTTGCACACAATATTGATCAGCAACGATATGTCTTTGAATATCCTCACTAACTAATGCAATGCCTTATCTGATATTTCTCAATGATATAACAAGTCATTAATGCTTAAAATGAGCAGCGGCCCCGCTATGATATTGACTCCCAATATCGATCCCACAATCAATCATCCATATTATTGGCGCTACCATCTAAAATGACGAATGCAACATCCGGCGAATGCAAACATATTTCGTCTGAATATTAATTGCTGTACTTAGAGAATAATTATTTGGAATCCATGAACCATCATGCCTCATCTATGATTTCTCTAATGATTGGCGTTGAGGTAAGTCACCCTCCACCTAAGCTCCAAACTCCTTGAAATTAAGTCACGGTTCTTCCTATTGATGCTAGTGGCAAAGATCAGCCTATGTGAGGTCAATTAAGATTTTAGCAGCCTGATTACCTTTATATGTTAAATCTCTCGTATACACGCTATAATGGCCATTTGAATATATCAATCTCTTTTAAATAAACGGGACATTACAAGTCCTCCTGCCCAAAAATTGCTTGTCCTCAAGCAATCCAGTTCTAGGATCACATATCAACCAAGGCGGTCTGTACAAACTTTTGTTGTAAACGCAAAACTGCAACCTGCCATCAAGTGCCTTATCCATCTTCCGCTGCGCCACTCTAATACAATCATTGCTACACTGAGAGTTGTGAGGCAACTCAACATGACCCTTGTGGAGTAGAGTACCAACTACACCAATCCTTGGATCTCAAATTCTATGATCAACTCCAATCCCCTCACTGAAATCAGAAAGATCTCTACTATTCAACTCAAAAAGTGGATTATCATAGGTCACCTTAGCTTCAACTTCAAACAAGGGATTACTAACAATCTGAAGGTTATCTTTAGTTCCTAACTTAGATCCAACTATTTCCAAACTTTTATTATTTGATTGTTCTGGACAATGGTTTGAATCGTAGGTCTCATCTATGTTGTCCAATTCCTTAATCTTATTTATTCCTTTGTCTTCTTGCTCTTTGAAGTGTTTAGTTACTTCATTCCGATTCTCTGCATCTTGTAATGCTTGTTGATCACATATCAATTTAGCTTCTCTTTTCTTAAATAGATCTAAGGCCTCATGGTCTTTAACTGGTGATCTCTTCACACTCTCTTCCTTTGGTGTATGAACCTCCAAAGTCTTTAACTGGTGTATGAACCTCCAAAGTCTTTGACGTTAGGTGTTGAGAATTTTGACTAGTTGGATGGGTGTGTGGAAACCTTGATGCAATATCTGAATTACAATACTTAGTCTGCAAACTCATCTCGTGTTCATCTATGTGTCCATGCCTTTGCTTAATTTTTTGCAAGTTCTCTCTTGCCCGAGCGGCTACCATCTTGGCATGCTTAGCTTTCTCATTCCACCATTCACACAGTCGTAGAGTCCTCTCCACATCTTCAGCACTATCCATTAGTTCCACTAGTTTTTTGCTTGCCATTTCTTCATAAAAGATCTTCCTCATTTGCTTGTCTCTATCTTCCTCTGAATTTTGTGCTTCTATTGATTCATTTCTTTCCAATCCTCCCTTCTACAATCCATAACTGTCTTTTCTCATCTTTTAATGCCACAATTCTTTGATTATTTTCATCAAACTGATTAAATCTGTCATACAATGCATCTTCTGATTTACTTTCATTAGAAAGACTACTTCTCTTATCCATATTTATTGAATTGTTGGTGGTTATCATGTACTCCTTAAGAGATGAAGAAGAATTAGAATCAATCCCTTCAATGTCATCCTCAATGCATGACTCTTGAGATTGAGTAAGAGCAATCTCAGTTTCAAAAGGAATTTTACATGCATTCTTCATAGGTTCATTTTGGTAGTCAAACCAAAAACCTCCTGCATCGTGGAAATGAAAGAAGTTATCATCTAGAGCAGATGTGAAACCATTATCATTTTTAGTTGGCTCCTCATTAGTGGCTGCCTCATGACTCTCATGAAACCAAGTACTTATTTCATTTGTGATGGAAGAAACGTATGAAGATTTATCTTCCTCCTTATGAACAATTTCCACATCTTGTATTTTCTTGCATTCATCTTCTGTATGTACAACTAAAGGAACTTCCTCCCGTTCATCTTCTGAATTGATCCTCTCTTGCTCTTCATTTTCCAAGTGAGGTTTTAATTTTTCCTCACATTGTGTGAACACATTGAGGAACAATGTATACGCAGATGGAGAGGGAACCCATTCTTGTTTCTAAATAGACCATAGTATAGATATGGTGGGTTGGGAGGGAACATCACAATCCTAGATAGTTAGAATCATAATATCTTTCATGGCTGCAAACACACCTTTATCATGTACATTCTTAATTGTATCGAAGATATGATAGAACATGTTGTAGATCATATCTTGCAACCCTAAGTCCACAAGAAGGTTACTTGTCCCAATTTCCACAAATGTCTTTAATATAGTCATGCTTCTTGAGTAATGTGTACTATTGACTCATCTAGGTCTTTGAAACTGTCTATGATCATGTGCAATACCTCTTTCATCGTGTCCTCATCAAAAGGAATTAGAGGTACCAAAACTCTCATTACCTCACTTAAACAAGAGGTAACCAACAACTTGATTTCCTCATCATGATGCCTCAACAATTTATGCTGATTCAAGGTGGTTACTGTAGGAGTTAGAGCTATATCTAACACTTCAGATGACTGCTTAATGTGGATCAAACATTCTGTTGGCGTTTCAAATCGCACCTCTGGAATGCGTTCTGGAAACGGACAGCTATGTGCAGTAAACTGCTCTTTGAATTAGGAGGGGAAGCTCCCTCTTTTGCTGAGTTGCATAAAGAAAAGTAATCTAAACTTAATTACGCCTATCTTTTTGGTTCAGCTGCGAGAACACAAGGTTATAGAACACTAGATGTTGCGGCTGAGGGTTTCCCTTTAATGAAACTAGACAGCTACAACTTAACCTACGCTTAAAACGTTTCCACCCTCTCAAGTAAACGCAGAGCAAGAGAGTTTGGAAATGGACGAGTATTATTTCTAACAAATATACTTAAATAAACTATTCTTCAACACACGTTTTATGGCAAGCTGAAAAAGAGATCATAAAAGTATTACGGAAATACGAGACTTTTATTTCAAGGCAGACAACGCACGCTCAAGATTTTATTTACTCATACTTTTAACACAAAACAAATAGACGAAAATTTGAGATATTTATATCAAGGTAGACAAAGCACGCTCAAGATTTTATTTACTCAAGTTTCTGGAACAAGGATTACAACTTCGGGACAGCAAGTTGTAGCAATGCGCTTGCAACATGCGATCAACCTAACTATAATCAACACAACACATGCACTAAACAAGTATTTGCAGCTAAAGAGGCATGCAAACTTGCTCTTTACACAAAGTGAACAACACTAAACGATAACAAAGAGAAGGTACTATGACACTTATGTCTCGTTATCACAAGCACGGTTAAACTAAAATGAGCAAACACTACTCTTATTTATAACTAAGCAAAGGAGTAGGGAACCCTAAAATCTCCTTGCTTTTACAACTACTACTTGCCAACATGCAAGCTTTATTTCTAAATCTAGAACAAGATTAAAACATCTAAACCCTAGAAAGCATCTAAAACGGAAAGTGCCAACTCGTGACATTTGTTTTCCTTCTTCTTCAAAGAATGGATAAGAATAGAAAGAAAGCATGAAATAAGAATGGAAAGAAAGCTTGGAAAAAACTTCTAGAAGATTGCCGCTTTAAATCTCTCACATTTGCCAAAAAGCGGGAAACTGCCTCTTTATCAGGAGTGTTGATACTATCTTTAGCTGTATTCTGCTTTTCTAAGATCTTCTCTTTTTTTGCGATCAAACTTAGTGAATTTTTGACCTCTTCAGCTTCTTTCTGAGTTCTATTCTTGAAAATCATCGTTGCCTCAAAAGATGACTTGGCGGCTCTACAACTTTTTGAATTCTGACACTTCTCTTGATTCTCCCACGGAAGAGTTTTGCACAACTTTTTGTGACACTTGTCCTTTCGCTCATACCACTCCCTCTGCACGTTCTTCAACTGAGATGATGACATTTTATGTCCACGATGATATTGAAAAGCATTTACCAACATCATCCATTCAGATAATTATGATACAACACTTTTTTGGCTCTGAATTCGATGGGAGAGTACTCTATGCTGAAAAACATGAAGATTGACTGTAAACTTGACTATGCTCGGACAAGCTCAGCACAAACCCTAAAAATAACTTGCTGATTTTCTTTGTCAAACGGATGAATTTTTGGAATTTTTTCTGAGATATGGGTTCTGTTTAGAATCTCATTACAAGCAAACCCAGATCGTCCGTTTTTGAAAATCCTGAATGAAGACTGAAAAACAGCAAACCCTAATTTTCTCCGAAAAAAGTAGAAAAAACTGGCATCTGGGTATCATTCATGAGCACATTCTGGATGAACCCATTTGGTTAGATTTTGAAAACCTTGAAGTTTCACTGAAAAAGCAGCTACTTGAAGTTTCACTAAAAAAGTTGTGATATGGGTTCTATCCAGAAGAATATTTGAGATAGACCCAGAAGATTGGAAGTTGTAAAATTTGAAGTTTTCTCTGACATGCAAGATAAAAAGCAGTTGCTGCAACCTTGAGAAAATTCCTAAAAAATTATCCAGAAGATAGAACTAGTATAAACCAGCTCGCTGAAAATCGAAAGCAATGGCCTCCTTCTTCAAAGATTTGATGTTCTAGATGAAAAAGTGTGAAAAAGCAAGCCTTCTTGAGTGCTGATCTGAAAATATTATGAAAAACTAGCAAGTTAAGCTCTTGAATCTTGAAAATAAGGGTTTGAAGTTGCTGCTCTGTTTCTCCTTGAAGGCCACTTGCAATAAAATAATGAAAAATAAAACACAAAAGTGCTTTAAATATGCTTTGCCTTGAGAAAACAACTTTCTTTTGCCCTAATTCCTCAAAACCCTAATTCAAGTTGTGCAATGAACTTAGACTTTGGTCTTCAACTTCAATTTTTGAAATTTCCAAAAATTTGGCTAAGGCATGAGAAGTTGGGCGCCTTTTTTGAGGTATGCCATACTTTTTTCTAGACTTAGCCAATTTTTCATCGTTTTCAACTTTTATTGATTTTTTAACCCTGTTTCAGCTCTGTCTCCCGGCTTCCAGATTGATCCGACGAACGAACTGAACGTTGCATCACAGAGCTTGATCGAATCTGACGACATGATTCTGGAGACATCATCTGCTAAAAACTTGATTTAACCCTTCAAATTGTCAGGTGCCTATCCTTGAAAAGGGCACCCATTTTTTTCAGTGTTAGCCATTTTTACTGATCTTCAATTTTATGCTTGTCTTTTGACCTTCAGATGAATCCACGATTCTGGGCGTTGTGTTGATCAGAATGATTGGCTATTAAGTTCACTGGATAGCTGAGATGAATCTGGAAGGGGTCTTCTGGATCACTCATTTCTGAAAACTGACTTCTGGTGGCCTTAAACCCTAGGTGCCCTTCTTCAGGGGCGCCCATGGCTTCCAGAGTTAGTTTTTTTATTTTGAGTTTTTCACTATTGCTTTCAACTGTCTTTTCTCACTTTTCCTCCTCTGTTCGCGTTACGACATCTAACGACTGCTGACTCTGATTGGTGTGCTGATGGTTGCGTTGGACAGCTGGATCAAGTCTGACGAAGTCACGTTTGAGATGCCTTCAGCAAATTCTATCATCAAACCTCTTAAAATCTTGGGCGCCCTTCTTCTCCAGGGGCGCCCATGTCTACCAGTGTTAGAATATTTTTATCCTTTTTCACTTCAGAGTTCTAAACACCTCTCATCATGGCCCCTGTTTGATCTAACTTTGCCGGAAACTGAGTGATCTGACAAGCTGACGAAGACATCTGCTGCGAAGCTGACGAGAACCTGAACAATGTTGCTTGGGAGAGCCAATCCTAACTTCATCATCTGACCTTCCAAAAAGATGGGCGCCCTTCTTGTCCAGGGGCGCCCATATTGAGCAAACTTAGAAATTTTATGCAATTTTCAACTTTCAACCTTGTTTGACGTGCTTTCCTTGTCTCGGCTGCCGAAAATCAAAAATATTCTAAGGCATGAAGGTTTGGGCGCCCAAACTGAGCAGGGGCGCCTGGTGTCTCCAGTGTTGGCCAAATTTTTTGCATTTTTCAACTTTTTCAAATTCTTCTCTCCTTTCTCTGTTTTTCCTGCACGTTCATTTTTGACAGCTTCTGCTTGATGCTTGAACATCTGATTCTGATACCTGGCAGCCGACTGACCTCCATTGATAACCTTGATTCTCCAGAAGAAGCTTCTGAAAAAGCAAAATAGACCCACTAGGGCAAAACTGATCTTTTTGTGATTCTGACTGCACCAGCCTGATGAGGAAGTATTTTAAGCCAATCAAAATCAGTCTTAACCCTAGAAGACAAACTTTCTATTTTTAGAAAATTTTGCAAGTATCCATTTCGAAAAAAACCCAAAAAAACCTAGAAAAAGTTTCTATTTTTAGAAAACTGCTAAAAATAGAAATTTTCCTAAATTTTAGGGTTGAAAAACTGAAATCTGGGTATGGTAGGTTTGATCATTTTGAACCGACCCAGATTGTCAGATTTTGAAAATTTCAAGGTTTTGACCCCCATGTAAGACATGCAAACCCCATTTTGACCTTTTCTGACAGATTTAACAGTATCTTGACTCAATTCTTCAAAATGCCTAAGTGTAGCAAAAATTTTAATTTTGAGGTACAACACATTCTTACACCTCTTTAAATGTGTTCAAGACATCATCATCCCTTGATTGTAATTCAATACTAAGTTTGTTGCCTGCTTCATAGAGTGATCTTGCCAATGGTTTGATATTTTCTATTGTCATGATTAATCAAGTTTTTTGACATTTACCCAAAGGCTAGCAGGTTCACTAGCTCTGATACCACTGTAATAACCCTTGCTCCGGATTGATAGATTTTTGATTTATTTCTTATTGGATTGACAAAGGTTGTCATCCAATATTATTGAAGCTAACCGAGTTTCCAAATTATAAATGAAATAAACTCTGAATAATGAAGTTTGATTCAAATATTAATTCGATAATGGAAGTTTGACAAGTAAATATAATAGCTGTTTCTGATTTATCAATAAAAATCATGCATTAGCTTTGAATATAAATCTGCCTATATATCATTGATTTATAGGCCTTGAAACTTGAATGCCTTTCCTGATTGATATTCTTATATTCTTTCATCTTTGCCTTAGATATCCTTTCTGATTTATGTCCTTTAAACATATACCTCCATATTATAACCTTCTGCTCATATAGAGCGATTCCACAATAAGAAATTCAATAATAAGATAAGTCTGAATCTGCATTCTCCTTCACTCCTTTCTTACTTCATTTTATATCCTTATCATAGGAAGAGAGGCATCTACTCAAAGGGTCATGTTCCTTCTTGCCTTTTCATAATGAGTTGTCCTCCTTGAAAAGAATAATCGCTGCCTTTTTATTATAATTGTTTGACTTTATTCTCTTAATACAATAATCGATGGTTACCTTAACAAATCGATGTCTTATATTCGATTATGCCTATCGCTGCCTTTAATCCCTCATAATCGTTGTCTTAACAATTTTACTACAAATTTTGATTGCTGGCTTATTACTATCTTTCTCTTATATATATGGCGGCTGAGAACCATATAACCAGGTGTTCGCTCCAATATGAAAATTAAGCAAATATTATATTAATTGCTACTAGCTTGTCCCATATGCGACAGACCATCATTAGCAACGATGAAGGAAATCGTCCTGTTTGCACACGATATTGATCAGCAATAATATGATTTCGACCCAGCTTAAAATGATTATCGATCAGCAACGATATGTCTTTGAATATCCTCACTAACTAATGCAATGCCTTCTCTGATATTCCTCAATAATATAACAAGTCATTAACGCTTAAAATGAACAGCGGCTCCGCTATGATATCGAATCCCAATATCGATCCCACGATCAAGCATCCATATTATTGGCACTACCATCTGAAATGACGAATGCAACATCCGGCGAATGCAAACATATTCCGTCTGAATAATTATTTGGAATCCACGAACCATCGGACCTCATCTGTGATTTCTCTAATGGCTAACGCTGAGGTAAGTCACCTTCCACCTAAGCTCCAAACTCCCTGAAATTAAGTTGCGGTTCTTCCTATTGATGCTAGCGGCAAAGATCAACCTGTGTGAGGTCAATTAAGATTTTAGCAGCCCGATTACCTTTATATGTTAAATCTCCCATATACACGCTATAATGGCCATTTGAATATATCGATCCCTTTTAAAAAAACGGTACATGGCAAGAGAGGTTTGAGGGGTGGGGACATGTCCCCATGTAACACAGGTCACAAGTAACGACCAATAGATCCTATCGAAGATAGGATTGGATTTCTTATTATCATTCTTTTTCTTTCATAAGAAAACACGTTACCATATTTTAGTTTAGCTAGCTCATTATTATTAGTAATTACCATTTAAACTAAGACACAAAGCAAAGAAATTATATAATGATCCATAAAAATCAAAGCCTAGAGTTGCATTGCAGCTAATCAACTACAGCATCTCAAGAGATACAAATTAGTTGTCAATTGTACCAACAGACTAAATGTCTTTGTTTAGTTTAGAACATAAAAGGAAAACACGTGAGCTGGAACACATGTTTCTATTGCCTATGTCATTAAGAGTTCCAGAGCTATCCCGTTCCTCAGAATGTTAATGCTCAACAATCATTTTCCCATTTCCATAAGCACTGCTCTGTTGGCAAAATCATTGACATAAATATTGACAATGTAAAGTCTAAAGTGACCCAGAATATTAAAATGGTGACTCAAAGTCTCTGGTTCAATACATCCCAAGCCAATTGCTGTTTTTTAAACTTGCAAACAGGTTGTAGGATTTTGCACTTGTGGAACAATCATGATGCAAAGGACTAGCTATTATTTTCAAGGAGATTTATTTCAGAATTTGTGTTCAGTGCCTCTTGATTTAGATACTAAAATATGACTTTAGAACCTGACTTTCAGCTAAATATTCTGTAGATTGCATCGATGTAAGTGATCTGGTGCCCTCTGTAATTGGGTGTCAGTATTACTGTATTAGTGTTAATGTGTGTGTATGAGAGAAACAGAGACTCACATTTTTCGTGTTCATGTCTTTGCAGAGGCAAATGCAAAAGATATAGTTTCCTCTGGAGCATTTTGGGAACTTGTCCGTATATCACGTGAGTGTTCTAGAGAAGATATACGCAACCTTGCCAAGCGGGCATTAAATACGAGCCCAACCTTTCAGCTGGAATTGAGAAGAGTACATTTTCCTCGTGGATGAAAGCACTTAATGATTCAGAATTTTTTTTATTTCCTACTGTTAGTATATTAACTATATCATGAAGAAAACTCTTTAGTCACTAACATAAAAACTTATTTTGTTGGGTTTGTATTATAGTCTGTTAGAGATTGTTTATATAGGACAGTATCAAGGGTAGCTACTGAGATTTGAAAATGTTATGCCAATAAAATCAAAGTAAGTTTTAGTAATGGTCAGAAGTGAACTACAGAGTCAAGAAGGCCATCAATATTTCAGGTTAACTCCATTGTATCGGATTGCCATCCTGAAGTAGTACATTTATAGGTTAGCAGAAGTAGTATTCACAGAACATGTTGAGGGCATTATTGGCAGCAGAAATAATACTCACTATGCCCATTTGTATTAGAAGTACGTAACTGGTTTAATGTGAGCTAATCAATTCTTTTTATATGTCAGACGACAAAGTTTTCAACTGTAAACTCTGCTATATATTTTTTTCGGTAATTTGCCTTTCAGGCCATGATCTTGTCTCCATAGAATCTATTTTATTCTCATTGTTTTCATTATAGAGATAAACTCCACTTTAATTGAATGTAAAACAAGTTTGCTTTATATTAGACCTACTAAAATTTCAGAAATGAGCAACACCTTTAACATGTAGACTACCTACAACGTTTTTGCTTCCGATTCATATTCCTGCGTACATAAGAAAATCCTATTTCATTCTGATACATTAATCATATAAATTTATTAGGTAGAAATCACTAGATCTGGATGCCAATTTGTCGCTTAAAATTAATATCATTTATTCACGCTTGAAATCTAAATTTGTGAAGGCTACTCTAATGTGATAAACACCAATCGTGAGGCATAGCTATCATGTTCCTTAACAATTGCACATTATTCCTTAAGTTTTTGAAATGGAGCAAAACTTGTTGTAAAAGAATGGCTAGCTGCAAATCTTAAGATCTTTTCACCTCACCATATCTAAACATGATGTTTAGTAAATAGTGACACATATTGTAGTGTAATAGTAATGGGGTTCTGATAATACGAGAATTAAAAAGGTAATGCTTAAATATAACACATTAAACCTATCCCATAGCCTCATCTAAAATGTATTATTTAGTCCTTCAATAAAAAGTGTCACTATGCCCTAGAATAACTAAAATGTATTATTTAGTCCTGAATAAAAAGAGTGACACTATGCCCTTAATCCTATAGTGTGTATGGGGATATCAATAGTATGTTTGGAGCTATTGTAACTCTTAATTAAGTTACAATCATTAATATAGTCTTATATAAGTACTTAAGTTAACTCAAGAGGCATTCATGACATAAATATGGTATATATAGGAGTTACAGGTTAGTTTGCTATCATCATTTGGTAAATGTGTTTTTATTGAAGACTATTGGAGATAGCCCATTTGAAGTGGCTTAAGTGGTTGCCCCCTTGAAGTGGCTAATTATTATCAAATATATGTTGCATGTTACATAGTATATTCTTCTCTTATGCAAGTGATTTTATTACATGTGGTATTGAAACATGATATTAGCACTCGTAAGGTAATATATGAGATTTTTTTCCGATTCAAGATTTCAAAGTGTGATGTACATATCTCTCTCAATTTGGTGTGTTTTTTGGAAAGTAGATAAAGGACATACTAAAATTGATATAATCCTAATTTGAGGTTATTTGGAGCTTATTTAAGGGAGTTATTGTGAAATTAGGGTTTCCACAAAATTTGTCCCCATCTTGAAGCCTAAGTTAATTTTTCAAACATGCATGAAGAAGCTTAAGACTAGGACAATCATATAGTACCTCATTCAATTGAAGTATTTGCCTATCAAATTTGTCACATGGGAGGATAAAGATTTTGTGCAAAAGCATCCATAATTGATTTGCATTGAGGACAACACTTGTATGGAAAGGGTGAGGAAGTTGTACCCTTAACTCAATAGTGTGCATAGGGATATGAGTAGCTATCTTGTGGCTATCATCTCTTAACTAAGCTATATAATCATTAATATAGTCGTATATAGGTAGCTAAGTCAATGGCATAAGTATGTATAAATGGGAGGTACTCATTAGTTTATTTCACCATAGTGTACTTTTTTTTTGTTGAAGACTATTGGAGGTAACCCCCTCAAAGTAGCTTATTATTATCAAGTATGTGTGACATGTTCCTATTATATTCTTCTCTTTTGCGCAGTATTTCATTACAAGTGAAAACTTTAATAAAAAAAAAAAAAAAGTCATAATACATTTTTAAAAACTTACATGAATCATGTTTTGATTTTATTAATGTTTGAAGAAGAAAGTTTAAAGTGATGTTCATACAAAATTCATTGAAATACAATGGTAGAGATGAGGGTGATTATAGGATGATGAACATAGATGAAAAGTTACCAATGCACTTGTACCACAACAAATCATCTTTGGTTTTAGTGAGATTATAGTTATAAACTTGTGAGATGAGGATCTTAACCAACAATCTAGAAGATGGTGATTTTTTTCTTATTTGTAATTTCATGTATTTTTGGTCAAATGCAACAAATTTTCCCAAATGGCTTACTAGACACTATAGAATCTATTATATGAATAAGGTACAACTTCTACCTCAATGTATTTTTAGGTTTCATTTCATCCAACCACATCCTAGGAGGATATTTTTAGGAGACATCCTTGATTTTTTTGGCAAAGATCTATTCTATATATGCCTCATGAGAAGGGTTTAATCCAACAAGTGAAAACATATCCAAAATTCTAGTGTAGATTTGATTGCAAGGGTTGTCAATAGGATTTGGGAAAGAAAAATATTTGGCCCAAGTAGGTCATAGGATTTGGGAAAGAAAAATATTTGGTCCAAGTAAGTAATAGTACATAGGGGAATATATCTATTAGGGTAAATCATTAGAGGTTGGCCTATTATCAATTATTCTAGGATTTGTGAAAGAATGAGCCTTAATAAACACCTCCCAAAGTTTGTGCTTCTAAATTTGGAATAAAGAGAACTATGGAAAGAGAGACTATGAAATATCCCCTTTAGATGTAGATTTTATCATGCTTATTGCCACTTTATAAGAGTTTCCTTAAAATAAGGAAGACTTCTAACCTTACCTTATTCAATGAGTCCTTTAAAGAGCTAAAAAATAAATTTTAAAAAATTAGAGGCTAAAATCTATTGTGGCAATAGGAATTATTTTGAGATCTTGGGTTGTGATGAAATAGAATCAAAATAGGCAAAGGAAATTTAGAACACTAGTGTTGTCGAGGCAACTAAATGTAATTTCAACCTAACATTCAAATTCATAAACCAATAATTATGGTGTTCCCCAAGACAAAGATGGCAAGTTCATAAAACAATGAACCCCTAGATGAATATGAAAACAATAATGCAGGCAAAGATTGTAGTGTCCCTCCAGTTGCTACTATTTGTTTCAGTTTTTTTATGTTCGGTTGCTAGATGTTTTAGTTGTTTTGGATATTATGCTACTTTATTCAGTTACGACACAGATACTGTGTTAGTTTTTATACTTTGTTGAGGATACATTGATGACATTGTTGATCATCTGATTACGTTTGTGTGGCGACATTATGATAGACATTATGTGTGTTATGGTTTCCTGTTGTTTTTGAGCTTTAGTGAGTTTATGATGATGTATTTGATGTTGTTTATGACGTATTTTTGCATGTTAGTCTTGGTGAAGGAGACAGTATAGCATTACTCACTCGTGAGTACCCTGCTACACTGCGACTCTCTTTCATGGTGTGATTGTCAATTTGTGTAGATATGTTTGACAGTGTTGTTTCATGCAGTTTGCAAGTACTGGGCATCGACTCCACCTGCTTTGTCAGGTTTGAGCTTGCCATGACCCAATGGAAACATGTTGTTTCGGAGATAATGTCGGGTCCTTCCACTTTGACCATTGTTCCTTTATAGGACGAGTATATGTTTGTCACCCATTGTTGTTCATCTTTCATTTTGTCATGTCGTTGATGTTTTCGTCATGTTTGGAAATTGATTTGTATAATTAGTTAAATGGTTTAATTTATAAGTTATTTGATTTTAATATAATTCAATTGTAATGTTAAATTAAAATAAATATGTTTAGATAATTTATAATTAAAGTTTGATTATTGTTTTAAAAGATTTGATAAATTAAATTAATTAAATGTGATATTTTAATTAAATGTAATTGTTGATTTTATTGTGCAAACTTAAATAAATGAAAATAGATAATGTTAAAGAGTTTGTTTTCATCAATTTATGCATTAATATCTGAAAACTAGAACTTGCAATCAGAGAGTGTTATCTTGTGCAATTGATTAATTTGAACTATTTGATCAATTTTGGTTGCATGTTGACAGCTAGTTAAGTTTTGTAATTGTGAGTTAATTGGAAATTAATTAAAAAGATTTGTGGAGGAATATTGTTCATGACAATTGTTTTTTTATTTTTGCTGGAAAAGTTTTCACGGCAGTTTTTGGGGGAAAGAGCTTTTTCGTTTTCTTCTCTGTGTTTTGGTGGAAAGATTTTGAGATAGTGAATCTAAAGGTTTTGTGCGTGTTAGAAGGTTTCCAGATTCATATTTCCTGTGTCTTGCTTCATTCTTCGTTGGAATTCGAGAATATTATCTAGGGTTTCTTCTTTGTTTTGTATTTTCTCGAACTGAATCTTCAGAATGTCGTTTATGGTTTTGGATTTTCTCATGATTGAAATTGCTTGCTTAGTATCCTGCACAAACATCAAAAAAATGAAATCGTTATTGTTTAGTTTTGATTAAATTGAAGAAAAATAAATTAAAGAGAAAAGAAAACTTGTGGAAACCTATCTATGAATCCTTGTAATCTTCAAAAAAAAATTGTATTGCTTGGAAAATTCATTGCCAGCCTGTAGCTTGATCTTAATCGTTGTATTATTGTTTCTCATTTCCATCGAATTATGAGCTTTCTAGAAAACAAGAAACTATCCTTATCTGAAGAATTTCCTTTATCTCAGTGGCCTATAACCCTCTTTATGGTGTTTGCATGAATGGGAACCCTATTTATATTCTTTTCTTTTTGATTGAATACCATCTTTGAGGATGGAAACAACAACATAATTCTTTTCCTCATATGCACCATATGAAATGATGAACTTGTGGCTGGAATCCTTTATACGTTTTCTTTTAATAGCTGATTTATGTAACTCATAGTTATTGTTATATATATTTATTTACTTTTTGTGAGTCGGTTGTACATGCAAACTGTTGATCCTTGTCACTATATATTGTGTCGGATATTTATGCCTCTATTGTTGGCAAAACAAGGATAGACAACTGAGAGGAGGGGGGTGGATCAATTGTTACATAAATTAAGCTTATTTAACCTAAAACAACCTTTAATCTCATATATGATAATTAACTGTGGAAGCATAAATCAACAACACATCAAAGACATATGAACACCAAGATTTTTATACGTGGAAACCCTGCTAGGGGAAAAACCACGGTGGATGTTAGTCCACAAGATTATACCTTGTTAAAAGTATAATGAAAGAAATGAATAGGGAATGCACATGCATTCAGGCACACTGCCTAGAGCTCACTGATCAGAGGAAGGCTCGTTGCCTTACATAAAATAATCAAATTAAATCCATTTGATGAGGTTGAACTGAGAAATTAGCTTCTACAAAAGCCTGATGACAATTTCGGTTAGGTATAGAAAAAATTCTACACTCTGCTCAAACTCCTTCACACTCTACTCAATCTCTTTCACACTCTTCTCTGCTCCTGAATGATTTGATCTTTATTCGCACATATATTTCGCACACATACACCAAGCATACACGTAAAATGAAGAGACAATCACTCTTATATATCCACTATACGAATTTACATCAACAACTCTGTCGGCCAAGAATAAAGAATAAATTACAACTGTCGGCCTCAATACATGAACAAACCTTGATGTGCACCAACCTAAGTCGGTCACAGCATAGTGAGGACCTAAATCAACATCCTCAAACACGCCAAACAATAAAATATTAATCCTCATGGATCCGTAACACGTTACCACCATCATGTCAGTCAAGAACATGAAAACTCGAGCACACATCAGAAAAATCTCCGATCACAATCACACCAAACAATGCAGATGTACAACAAGGATAGAGCACGATCTAGACTCATCCACGAACATCACGGGAACATGCACAACAACTGAAATTGCCAGAATTTCATCCTCTTCTTCCAAAAACACCTGCTACAGTAACAGAGTGACTGTAGGAACATAGAACTTCATAACTTCCTCAATTCTTGATGCATACCATTGAAACTTTCGGACAACATACTAGATAGGCTCCACAACAAACCCTTTAGTGTGCGATACCCGAAACTCAACATGAACAACTTATCACCACTTGGATCTTCACAGCATCACAAACTATCTGCAATATATTTATTACAATTTTCTTAATATCCTTGACATATACAACCTTCAGAATCACCAATGCAAATAGTGTTGACATCAATGACAACCACATATCTGCAATACAACCACAACATCCAACAATCTCCCCTTTTGGCATTGATGGCAACACATGATGTGAAAAATAATACCATCAACACAACTGGTTATTCACATACTTCTCTCCCTTTGATCTGTAGTTCTCCTCTCATAGCTCTTTTTTCCCTTTCTTGACTCTTCTCCCCCTTACTTCAAGAGTTTTTCGCATTGTTCTTCTCCCCCTTTGACATAAATGGCAAAGGTACACATGCTATGATCCTCATATTTAGCACATCTGACTACTCCCTCTGAGTAGCAATCACCACAACATCAATCTACAATAAGATATGGCTATGAATTCACTGACTGATGCAAAGACCTGCATCACTTAGTTATGATTAGAAGGGGAAATCACCCCTAACTTTCCTCTAAGGTACTCAAAAGTATCCTTAGGAAATGGCTTAGTAAAGATGTCTGCAATTTTCTCCTTGGTAGGTACATACTCCATTCTAACCTCTTTGTCACTTACTTTATCTCTCAAGAAGTGATATTTGATGGATATATGCTTTGTCTTTGAATGCAACATTGGATTCTTAGAAATTTTTATGGTGCTTGAGTTGTCACAAAATATGGCAATGGGTTCTTCATACTCAATTCTGACATCTCTCAACATCTGCTTCATCCACAATATTTGAGTACAGTTGTTTGCAACAACAATGTATTCTACCTCAACAATAGATAAGGAAACAAAATTCTACTTTTTGCTTAGCCAAGATACCAACTTTTTTCCCAAGAAGAATGCACCACCACTAGTACTCTTCCTATCATCCACATCTCCTACCTAATTTGCATCAGTAAAAGCGCTCGGGATAAGATCATCATCCTTAGGAAACCAAAGACCAAAGTCAACTGTCCCTTTCAAGTATCTGAAGATTCTTTTCACAACAGTCACATGAGACTCTTTTAGATCAGCTTGATATCTAGCAACCATACATACATAATTCATTATATCTGGCCTAGTCTGAATCAAATAGAGTAATCCACCAATCATTGACTTGTATCTTGTTTGATTTTCTTTAGGATAATCATCATTATATGTAATTTTGCATTCGGTTACCATAGGTGTACCAACTGGCTTTGAGTCTTCCATTCCAAACTTTTTTAGTAACTCTTTTACATATTTGGACAGGGATATAAAGATTTCATCTTCTAACTGAGTGATTTGTAATCCTAAAAATAATTTCAGTTCTCCAATCATTGACATTTCAAACTCACTTTTCATTTCATCAGCAAACTTCATACACAAATCATCATCACCTTCAAAAATGATGTCATCAACAAAGACTTCAATGATCAACTCTTTATTCTGATCCAACTTGAAATATAGATTGTTGTCAGCAATACCTTTATTGAATCCAAGCTTCAACAAGTATTTATTGAATCTAGCATACCAAGCTCTAGGAGCTTGCTTGAGTCCATATAGAGCTTTCTTCAATTGACATACCATGTTTTCTTTGTCAGTCAGTTGAAATCCATCTGGTTGCTCAACATAGACTTCTTCTTCTAGCTCACCATTTAGAAATGTTGACTTTATATCCATCTGATAGACTTTCTAATTCTTGAAAGCAGCATAAGCAAGAAATAATATTACAACTTCAATTCTAGCAACAGGGACAAAAGTTTCTTCAAAATCAATACCTTCCATCTGTGAGTACCCTTTGCAAACCAGTCTTGCTTTGTTTTTGACCACTTCACCTTGTTCATTCAGCTTATTCTGAAACACCCATTTGGTTCCAATCACATTTTTGTTCTGAGGTCTAGGAACAAGATCCCATGTATCATTTTTCTCTATCTACATTAGTTCTTCTTTCATGGCTTCCATCCAATATTCATCTTTGCATGCTTCATTGATATTGCTAGGTTCAGTTTTGGAGATTAGACAGTACTCTTCTAAAATTCTTCTTCTATTTTGCACACCTTTGCTCTTATCTCCTATGATCTGACTATCAGAATGATTTCACCTTACATACCTTGGAACTTTAGGACTTTCTCTAACTTCTTGTTCTTGTGTTCTTTCTTCTACACTTCTGCTAGTTTCTGATTCTTGATTTCCTTGGTTCACCGGAACAATTTGAAGTTGATTTTGTGTCTAAACATTCTTTCCATTGTTGGGTTTTGTCATGTTGGTCATCTGAATCATATCCACTACATCTGGATGGTCTATCAATATCTTCATCAACTTTGACATTTTCACTTCCAACCATTTTCTTCAACCTTTTATTAAAGCACCGGTAAGCTTTTCTCTTAGTAGAGTAACCTAGAAAGATTCCTTCATCACTTCTAGCATCAAACTTGCCAATATCATCATCTCTCTTTATGTAGAATTTTCTTCCAAAAAATTTGAAATATTTGACGGTAGGCTTATAACTAAACCATAGCTCAAAAGGGGTCTTACCAGAATTACTATTGACATTTACCCGGTTAATGGTATACACAGTAGTGCTTACAGCTTCTCTCTAGTATAAATGATGGACATTTGCTTCCAGCATCATGGTTCTAGCAGTGTCTAGAACGGTTTTGTTCTTTCTTTCAACAACTCCATTTTGTTGAGGGGTCCGGGGAGCAGATAGTTGTCTTTGGATTTTGTGCTCTTCACGGAAAGAATTGAATTCCCGGGAAGTGAATTCACCACCTCTATCTTACCTTAAGCATTTGATCTTTTGGCCTATCTCATTCTCTGCCATAGATTTGAAGCTTTTGAACTATTCTAATGCTTCATTTTTTTCTCTTAAGAAAGCAACCCATATCATTCTAGAGTAATCATCAATAAGCAACATAAAGTACCTTTCACCTTGAAGACTTATGATTCTGGATGGACCACATAGATCAGTATGTACCAAGTCCAGTACTTCATTAGAGTTATACTATCTGCTTCAGAAATAATTTATAGTTTGTTTTCCCATCTAACATTCTTTGCACATAGTGTTAGTAGGCTTCACTAACTTACAAAGATCTCCGACTACTTGAGAAGAGCTTATTTTGACAATGTTATCAAAGTTCACATGAAACAACCTCCTATGCCATAACCAACTTACATCAACTTGAATAATTAAACAACTTTCACTAGCAGCACTTAAGTGAAAAATATTACCTCTTGTCTTTGTACCTGAAACAATCACATTTCCAAAGCTTCCTCATCCCCTGCAGTTACCATCCTTGAACTGAAGATTGTAACCCTTGTCTACCATTTGTCCAACACTCAATAATTTATGCTTTAAGCCTTCTACATAAAAAACATCATCAGTATTATGTTTACCACCAAAAGAAATAGTGCATCTGCCACGAATCACACCAGAAGTGTTGTCTCCAAATCTTACAACACCACCATCATAGTTTTCCAAGCTTACAAACTTGCTTTTGTCACCAGTCATATGATGTGAGCATCCGTTGTCAATTACCCACTCATCATTTTCTTCAATTTTTGTTGTAAGAGCCTTCTCAACATTCACATTATTAGTAGATTCAGTGGACACCTGACCATT
This sequence comes from Sequoiadendron giganteum, assembly GCA_007115665.2. Taxonomy (NCBI): domain Eukaryota; kingdom Viridiplantae; phylum Streptophyta; class Pinopsida; order Cupressales; family Cupressaceae; genus Sequoiadendron; species Sequoiadendron giganteum. The sequence continues at coordinate 324,852,267 of CM021108.1, forward strand.
TTCTTTGATAGCAATGAATACCCATTCATCTTCATTTCTAGTTTCTTTATCAGATTCATCATCAGTAACACCTTCTTCAGCATAATAGCATTTCTTTTGAAATCTAGTCTTATCAGGTTTATACTTAGACACTCTTTCAAGACACCTTGATGCAAAATGACCTATTTTACTGCAAGAAAAACATTTGATAGGTAACTTTCCTTTGTACTTACCATGACCTGTGGATTCTCTTTTCACAATCAATGCTTCCAGTTCTTCTAATTCTTTTTCTTCATCTTCAATTTGTTTCATCTCATCCTCATACTTGAATGTCTTTTTGGAACTCTCTCCTGGATCATATCTCTGCTTGCTTTTCCTGAATACAGTAGCCTTGAATGCAGATTCGATCTTAGGAGTAGATTCACCAAATTCACTTAACTCAAAGGCAACAAGTTTTCCAATCAACATGTCCCTTGTCACATTTTTCACTGTCCTGAGTTCATCAATAACATGAGATTTTGTTTTGTAGGAAGGAGGCATAGATCTAAGTATTTTATCCACAATCTCTTCTTCATCCAAGACTCCACTGACACATCTAATGCTCATCACCAGTTCATTTATCTTTTGAGAGAAAGAGAGGATGTTCTCATCTTCACTCATCTTCATGTCCTCCCACTTTCTTTTTAGACTCTGTAGCTTAGCAACTTTCACTAGTGCATCTCCTTCATACAATGTTTCCATTTTTTTCCATTTTTCATCTCTGAATCTTTCAAAGTACTCAACAATTCTTCAATGGCCTTGGTATTTGTTTCAGCTTCTTTTATTTCATCAGTAGTGGAGGGACCATTCTAAGGAATAGCATATGCATTCTTTGTAATCTTCCAGAAAGGCTCACTAATACACTTCAAATGACATTCCATTCTGATTTTCTATAGAGAGTAGTTTGTTCCATCGAATCTAGGACTATCCTTATTGTAGGAAGCCATCTCGGATCACCTCAAGCTATTAAGCTTTCCCTTCAGAGGAACTTGCTCTGATACCAATTTTTGGAAAACAAGGATAGACAACTAAGAGGGGAGGTGAATTTGTTGTTACAAAAATTAAGCTTATTTAACCTAAAACAACTTTTTATCTCATATCTAATAATTAACAGTGGAAGCATAAATCAACAACACATCAGAGACACATGAACACCAAGATTTTTATATGTGGAAACCCTATTAGGGGAAAAACCACGGTGGATGTTAGTCCACAAGATTATACCCAATTAGAAGTATAATGAAAGAAATGAATAGGGAATGCACATGCATTCAGGCACACTACCTAGAGCCCACTACTCAGAGGAAGGCTCACTGCCTTACATAAAATAATCAGATTAAATCCATGTGATGAGGTTGAAATGAGAAATTAGCTTCTACAAAAGCCTGATGACAGATCTGGTTAGGCACAGAAAAACTTCTACACACTTTGCTCAAACTCCTTCACACTCTACTCAATCTCTTTCACACTCTTCTCTGCTTCTGAATGATTTGATCTTTATTCACACATATATTTCGCATACATACACCGAGAATACACTTACAATGAAGAGACAATCGCTCTTATATATCCGCTATATTGATTTACATCAACAACTCTGTCGACCAAGAATAAAGAATAAATTACAACTATCGGCCTCAATACATGAACAAATTTTGATGTGCACCAACCTAAGTTGGTCACAGCATAGTGAGGACCTAAATCAACATCCTCAAACACACCAAACAATAAAATATTAATCCTCATGGATCCACAACACGTTACCACCATCATGTTGGCCAAGAACATGAAAACTCGAGCACACATCAGAAAAATCTCCGATCACGATCACACCAAACAATGCAGACATACAACAAGGATAGAGCATGATCTAGAATCATCCACAAATGTCATAGGAACATGCGCAACAACTGAAATTTCAAGAATTTCATCCTCTTCTTCCAAAAACACTTGCTACATTAACAGAGTGACTGTAGGAACATATAACTTCATAACTTCCTCGACTCTTTATGCGTACCATTGAAACTTTCAGACAACATACTAGATAGGCTCAGCAACAAACCCTTTAGTGCACAACACCTGAAACTCAACATGCACAACCTATCACCACTTGGATCTTCACAACATCATAGATTGTATGCAATATATTTATTACAATTTTCTCAATATCTTCGACATATACAACCTTTAGAATTACCAATGCTAATAGTGTTTACATCAATGACAACCACATATCAGCAATACAACCACAACATCCAACATCTATGTGTTCTTGTTAGGATCTGTTCGAGTTCTTTGTTCATTTAATCATATATTTTTATGCCTTTTTGTGTTTGTATATGTCTTTACTTGTCTCTGAAAAATACCATCGATTGAATTATAGTAATCACTTTGTATAAACTGTCATCGATATTCATTCTTTAGCCCACTTATGATATTTGATAATGGCTACCTATTGTTTTTCGCATAAGATAATGTATGATATGCATGTATACGTCGTTGGTTTAGAAGCAAGTTTTGTTGGTGTATTTTGCATATTTAAATGCTCATAATACCCAGATAAGTTTGCATATTCAAATGCAAGTACTATCTGTTGATTCGCATCCTTTAAATGCATGATATTTTCCTTAATCCATATCCTATGTCATAGGAATAGATCTGATGTTTTGTTTCAATTTAACTTCAATTTATTTTGGATCGAAACCCATGCACGACATGTATCTTTATGTGGCGCCCTTATCTCCAAGCCGTTGATTGAAATATTGATTAGGTTTGACTGAATATCCTTTTCTTGATTCGTTGTTATTTATTGTTAGATTTGCAACCATTCATACCTATTTGGTTGTGTCGACGCTTATTTGCTTGTAAATTCGATAAGAGGAAAGATCAATCCTTATTGTCTTTGTTAATCATCTCTACATCCCTTAATGTTTATATAGAGTTCTACATGCGTATGCACCGATATATATATGTATGTGTGTGTGTATATATATATATATATGTATAAATTTGTTTTGGTATTTATATTATGTTCTTTAATTATATATTTTTTGTTCTTTAAATGGATAATATGATAATATGAAATCATGGTAATAAGATGAGTATTACGGAAATAAAACAGTCTCTATTATTGGATTTGTTGATGATTATTGATTTATTTGTTAAAATAGAACAAAATCAATAAGACTTTGTATTTATGCCAATGATTTGTCTTTTATGACTTTAGTTCATAAAGATTTGATGAATGAATTTGATGGGCAATAGTATATTGATATTAATTTAAGAGTGTGACTCTAAGTTTATGAGTTTTCTTTTAAAAAAAATCAAAGGCTAGGAGAGTATCTTATATGGTAAAGCTTTTAATGCTTGTTTGTTATTGTCCAATTGTAATGATTTAAAATTTGAACTTAGCCATGCACGATATGTTGTCACATTGGAGATATTTTGTAAGCTATTTGGTCTATGTCTTGAGTAAGATGTGTATATTCATGGTTTTTGTTTAAATGTGCATGATGGTTGTCCTTTGCATGGGTAATATGTTATGTTACTGTATATAGGAAGAGTGGCTTACGATAAAGTTCGGAAACCTTAGAGTTAACCAGGGTAACCTATCGAGAAGTTGATAATTCAGTGAAAACCTTAATTTAATGTACTAGGGGTTGGGTAGTGTTCACTAAACAATTCAGATAATTGATTGCCTCACCTTATACCTTAATGCTTTTATAGATTAAGAGTAGGTTGAGATGGCTTGAAATGGCATGATCGTTTACTTTGTCTTCTTGAAAAGTAGTTCGATTCCACATGAGTTTGTTTAGGGGTCGGGAATTAGTAGAGATTTCCAGAGTAACTCAGTACGAGGGCCGGTAATCTAGGAAGATTCACCAGGGTAACCTAAAGTAAACTATGTGATGACACTCTTATCCTTATACATATTATGTGGTCTCTTGTGTAGAGTTACCATTTTCTTTAATGTTGCCTCTAGGATCTTGTTTGTAATTATGTGGTTATACATCGTTATGTCGTTATGTGTACATCAAGCCATGTGATGTTATGTTATATCTTCATGTTTGTTTGTCTTGTGGACCTGATATTATCTCCTAGCACGAGGGGTGGAATTTCGAGTACCACATGGTTGGGAGGAACGTGCTCTATCCTCCATTTGGTCCCCTTGCAGGTGATGCAATACGTGATGATATTGTTCTTATGACAGGTTCCTAATTTCACATTGTTCATGGAGTTGGATGCTGAGCATGCACATGAACAAGATTGACAGATGTGTCATGACCATCATCTAAATTGTATATATTCTTGATAATTATGTGTGACCTTATTGTAATGTTACTATGATGTAACGAGATTTGTCACAATCTCACTTGATGCAACTTGTATATGTAACTTAACTTTAGTTTTATTATGTAATTGGATTATTCATTATTGTTATGATCAAGGAGATTTTAAGCTAGGATTAGAAAGAATGTGCTTGATCTTGCAAATAAAATAGTCAAGTGAGGAAGAAAAACCCAAGTATACCCATTATCAAATTCGAGAAGGATGTATTCAAGTCAATATTGAAAATTGAAGTAGAAAAAAGGTCTCATACATGTTGGAAATGACATGAAAGAAAAATAAAACACAAGAGGAATAAATAATTTTAAAAAATCAAATGAAGAAAGGAGAAGAGAACGTCATGTAAAAAGAGAAATGAAATATCACTAATATGTAAATAGTACATGAGAGAAAACAACCATCCATCCTCTTTCAAGGTAAAATCCCTACCCTAGCAATAGTTCACAAATGATTCCCTCAAAATAGTTATATAGTTGAATGAGTGGGGAATGAATTCCCTTAACAAAGAATAGGTTTACAAAGCACATCATTGCAACTACATAAATTAGGAACATGAATGTGTTAGTCTAATAAAAATAGATACAAATCTAAATTTTAAAGCAACTAAGAAATATATTTTTCACAAAACCTTTTAGGTCCACAAAAGGAGACCAATTTACTCTATAATAACTAGATAATGACAAGTGTAAAATAAATCAGCCCTTAAAGAATACAAAGTTCAATATTAATACAACATTCTCATGAAACGTGTCCTCTTATACATATATAGTTCTATATCAACACAAAATTCTCATGAACACATCCTACACATGTTTCATGATATAGAAAGGTGAATAGATGGAGAGGAAAATGTGAGAAATAACACTTAAAATACAAGAAAAACAAAAGGATCAAATTAGAGGTGAGCTCAACCACCATGGGATCTTCTCCTTACAATAGTGTTAGATGTAATTATGGAATCTCTATGGTTTTCTCTCATGGAGAAAACCTTCATGTTTTCAATCTCTTGTTCTTGTGCTTATTTATTGTTAGTTATTAATATGTCACAAATGAAAACCAAATGGAATATAGATTCTACCTAACAAACTAGGAAATTTAAGTGAGAAACTTGCCTTCGAATTAGGTAGATCATTATGTTTACATATAATTTTGTAACTTGTGTGTTTGATGTCATCTTTCATCCACCAAATACATTTCCAAATAATACCAATAGATGTTCAATAGCTAGAATGGAGAATGAGCATGCACATCAATATCTATAATAAATCATGTATGACATTAGTGAAATTCCACATTATTTTTTCACTCAATTTTACTCTTTTTGATCACCAAGGTCTTAAGATGAGAAAGGTAAGAAAATAGGGAAGTCGAATGAGGATGGATAAATATTACAAGAAATAGATTGGAAGCTAACCAAACAATTACAATTAACTAGCAGATGCAAGAGCCATCAATAGACTACAAACAAAATCTGATCAAGCCAAAAATGGTTGATTGCATGTAGATTTAATCAATGCCAAATTGATAGACAATAAAATGAAATGGGTCTAGTGGTGAATTGTCCAAGTTATTTTGTATAATTAAAATTCTATCCAACAATGAACCATCCAAAATCTTCAACAATAAAATACTAGTGATAAACTTCTAGTTTATAACATAGATTTCCTCATTGAAAATCACTGAAATTTGAATGATTGTACAATGAATCCAAGTACATAAATAAATGCTTAAAAATTTGTAATAACTAATACCTTTTCCTAACATGATGAAGTTACGAATAAATTGGAAAAGCATTGCAAATATTAAAATGATGATGTCATTGGAATCCATAATAGGTTGATGATAGCATGTAGACAAATCGACTTGAAATAGTGATCAAAAGGCAGAAGATTGAACAATATCCATAATAGAATATCACCCCACTGATTCTAGGCAACTTTCATGAAATGTTTCAAATTGAATTTAACACTTGTAGACATATAAATTTGACCACTTCTATTTGGTCAAATTTACCCTTTTCATCTAAATATCCTTTTATCCACATTAGTTAAATAATGTTACTATTATTTAATTAATACCCCTAAAGTCTTCTAAATCCCTAAGGTATTTAGTTAAATAATTAATACCTTACCCCTTTATCACTTTCTTCCAAAGAATTAAATGAATAACCCACTTATTTAATTCCCTTTATGTCTCATTCTCCATCACTTTTACTTAATCTTAACTCCACCTCCTAATCCCATCATTAGGGATGTGCATATTCCTAATCCATGATTAGGATGTGTCACATCCTCCAACTTTTGCAAGTTGTCTCCTAATCATCATTAGCCACCTAACTTTCCTCTAATCCTTCATCAACTAGTCTAATCAGCCCCCTTTAGTCAACTCTTCCCACATCCCAATGGAATTTAATTCCATTTTATTCTTCCAACACTCTTCATGGAATTTTTAATTCCATTTACAATCCCCATGTCCTTTCCAATGGAATTTTAAATTCCATTTATTCACCTAAGGTTTCTTAAGGAATATTGTACTCCTTTTGTCTTCCCCATGCAATTTAATCACCCTTGATCTCTTGTCCTTGGCTAAGAATGAATCTTGACCATTCATTCATCTCTCCTTGGCTAAATGACTAAAACACTGAGCCATTTCACAACCCTAACCAAAGGGAAATTGAAGCTAAGCAACACATTCATTCACTCTCATGCACAATCTTCCACATTCAAGCTCTCATCATCTCAGTCTTCAATCAAAACAGTCATCTTTGCATCCAAATCAAGCATTTACAAGTCGTTATGTTGCCGAAATCAATCTAGGAGCACACAAATCGAACAATCAATAGGGCCAACCAACCAATCAACTTGGACAAGGTAATATCACTCATTTTCTTGCATTTGGTTCAAGTTCAACTTAGGCCTAATCGTGAGGTGTTATTTTTGTTTTCCTTGTCTGCATTTCTTTTAGTTTTGCATTTTAGGCTTGGTTAAAACTCCTGCACACAACACCTATAGAAGCAAATAAGAAATTTCAATAGTATAATTGCATTACTAGCTCCAAAACATACTTGAATTTCTATTAACAACCAATAAGGAGGTGATTAGAGACAATTATTGGCATAAAATCTAGCAATTTAAATAGAAGGTTCATGCCCTACTATAGTAGAATGGTATGGTCAACATGAATATCAAACTCATATTATAAGTTGGAAAATATGCATTATTGAAATATACTTCACAAAAATATCAAAATTAAAACCCAACAACAATTGAAAATGAAAATTAATCATTGAAAACCTTTACCCAAAATTGAAAGCATAATACACAATAATACATTGAAGCACTTTGTTAGTCTCTAAAAGAGACTACACTAAAAACTAGGAGGGTTTTCATCCTTGAAGCTTTAAAAATCCAAAGGGTTTTCACCCTCGGGAAGAGAAAAACACACATTCATTTTTTTTAAATGAAATAGCTTCAAAAAGTATGCGTAAATGATTTTTGAAATCACTTCTCTTATTTATAACCTTTTTAGAAAATAAAATAATATTTTATTTATTTTTGGTAAATACTTTTCAAAGTTATAAAATAAATAATTATCATTTGTAATCACTTTATTACACCATGGGCCTAGTGACAATTAAAAAATTGAAGCATATTTTCTAAATAATTAAATATAAGTTATATTTTTATTTTTTATTTTTCAACAACTTAAATATTTAACTATTTAATTTTTTATTTTTTTAAATAATTAATATAAGTTGTCTTTCATAAAGTTATTTTTATGTCAACTTAAATTATTTATTTAACTAATTTTATAATTTTGAAATGTTGTCTCAATCAATTTGAATAATCTTGGATGAAAATCTATGAAGTTTCATGATGCCAAATCAATCTTTGAGGTTTGTGCATCCATTTATACAATGTACGAAGTTGTATGGCACCTTCAATTATAACCTCCTTAATTTTTTTGCAAGATGTTCAATGATATTTTGCAATAATTCTAAAAACTCTCCAAAAACAATTATTTTCTCTATCTTGTTTCTATTGTGTCATTTTGATAAACATTGAAAATGATTTGTAAGGACTCCCTATTTTTACTTCCTAAATATCGAAATGGTGGCAAAATAAGAGTGGAGATCTTCTAACCTAAGTTAGTTCCAAAGACACATCATTAAAAATGACAATATAATATTCTTTGATACTTGAATTAGAAGTAGCTTGCTTACTCATGGTTATAATTGTAAGAGTTGGCTATGGAGATAGCCACCCAAGAAGCCAAATGGAAAGGACAAAGAGAGAAGATCAGTATGAAAAGAGTAAATTATATTCCTATCAAAAATACAAAATAGAATATGGATTTATAATGTATGAGAGACCCTTGGTTATATAGCCAAGGTGAGACATAGGATTAGACAAGATCATGGCAAGTGTACTCTTAATCTTATGTCATGAGACAACTAACTCATCGAATATTAATTAACCTAGGAAACAAGTATTAAATGACTTGATATGATAAGGTAAGATCACATGACACCTAAGACTTCTAAAAAGATTCCTAGGACCTAAGTAAACTTAACATGTGAATAGGACCTACTAGGTGAACTAGTTAGGTAAGAAATATTATTCACACCAACACCCACCCTTAAGTGCAAAGGGAGTAGATTATTATGCAAAGATGGAAAGATGGGTCTCAAATATGAGGAAATTTTAGGTACCCATGTACAAATATAGTCTCTAAAAAATGGAGAAAATGAGAAAACCCAGCGGAATAAAACTCCTCCACAAAAGAGAGGTGAAAAAAATGCTCTCACTGAAGAATGCGAAGGAAAAAACCCTTTGTGAGGAAAAGACCCCCCATAAGAGAGAAGAAGAGAGACCATGCATCCCCCATCAATGTAGTGTCTCTTGCAATGATGGTAGATGTCTAAAAATGAATGTTGAAGATGATCCAATATCGTCGAACAAAATTCCTCCCCTTAGGAAGAAACAAAACCAAGAAGGTATGCATGATTTCATCCTAGTCTTGAAAGGAATATGTGGGAAGAAGAATAATGTGTGATGTCTCTAAAGTAAGCTCAATTTTCTTAGTTGATCTGCCAAAATTTGGCAGTCCCTAAACAGGGGTTCTAGGCTGCACTGCAAAAGATGCCAATCTAGAATCTCTTAGAAATGAATGTAGAAAATAATCCAAAGAAAAAGATGCCTCCTCTAAAGAATGATCATGTAGAGAATAAAAAAGAGGGTAAGATCATTCCCTAACAAAAACTGAAGAAGGCATCCCCATCAAAGCGAAGATGAATGCAATCAATGATGTCTCCCAAATTTGAAATATGAAGACTCCACAAACAAGTTTGAAATACATGTCAAGAAGTTATTCCAAGTCACCATATCTGGAAAATGATGAATATCCTACTGCACTGAACCACAAGAATCCAAATCTATAGAAACACAAGAATCATAAATGGCAACAAACAACAAATGGAGAAAATCAAATGCAAGGCTTAAGAACTAGATTACTTGCGAGAACACCCAAGTTCAAGTAAAAAAAATTATCCTCAAAATCATAGTGCACACTAGAAGTGTGATCATAGTCCAAAGGATCAAAGTTGTCAATAGGAACAAATTCTAAAAAGGTGTATAGTCGAGATGCATGATCAACCGTCCCAATAGAAATGGCATCTTTACTCTCCAAGTCTTTAATGATAACTGAATTAGGAGTGAATTCCACAGTCCCCCCTACTCCACCATGAGTGATTTGATACATACAAAGGATATTGTTTGTCAAATTATGTACACACATGACATTATTGAAGGTGTCATCCCCAATAGATCAACAAGTCCTCTACCAATTACATTCACATAAGTATAATTTCCCATCAAAATAGGTGGTATTACACAAGGATCAAAAGAAGAGAACATAGACTATGAAGATGCCATATTATGAGAAACTCTTGAATATAGAAGTTATCTCTCTGATCCATGACCTGCATAAACACAAAGAGCTTGTGAGTAAAATTATAAACCCGTGTCACACTTTATAAAGGAATCGGCCAACAACAAAAATAATTCTCAACTTCGACCACATAAAAGTGGTCTTTATGTTTTGAATTTCAAAATGATGTAAATTAATGAATTGTAGAAATCTTGATGAAGTTTATTCCTATAATTTTTTAGATTTTTTTTTAAAATGATTATTTTTTATCAATTTAAGAGCATATTTTGAAATGCTGAAAATTTTAGGAAAAAGTAGCGTTCAGTTGACATCAAGAAACAAATAGAAAAAAAATTCATTTTCCCCTATTTTTTTTTTTCTAAATAGGTAACTTCAATATTTAGTGCATGGAATTTTTTTTGAAATTTTGATATATATTTTTCTTGTAATAACATTTTAAAGTCAAACTTACCAGAATTTGATAGTTTTCATTTTGACGTCAACTATTGTCTACTTTTTTCAAAAAACAAATTATACTCTTTGAGGATTCTCTCCTCTAGTACACCATATATTTTTTAAAAAATTAATATTTTTTACTATTTTTTTAATTTCTAATCAACCTTTTTTTTAACTTTAACAGCCTACTTGCATTATTATATATATTAAAACTAGTGAAAATATCAAAAAAAAATTGGATTCCTCACTCTGAGCTCACAAAATGAGTTTTTTAAAATAATTCTGACTGAAGAAATATTTAGTTGAAATTGAAAGTTTCAAAAAAATCTAAAAAAGGATGAGTTGGCTACCAACAAGGATGCCACATAGATAGTTTCAATAGAAAGGGTTTCAGTCGAAACCATTTCAACCAAAACCCTTTCTACCAAAACCTTACACATAAATTGAGTCATATTCAAAGTGACAAATGGAAAAATTAAAATTTTATAGTTACAGGCGAAAGGGTTTTTCCTAAAACTCTATGTGCCAAGTATAGGCCACATGGTTTCGATCGAAACCGTTTCGGCCAAAATAATTTAGGTCGAAATAGTTTCACTCAAAATTATTTAGTTGGCCGAAAGTGTGACACAATTTTGTGCTTTTACCCTTGTCCTTTCTTTGTACTTGTCCTAATAGTATGTTTCTTTTCCTTATCAAATTCTATGTGTTTGGAAGAAAAAGAAAAAGTAGACATTCTAAAAGGTACAATTTTTTATTCACAAGAAGATGCTTCATTTCATCAAGATCATTTTTATAAAAAAATTTCTTCATGTCCATCCTCTTGCAATATGCACAAGTAGTATTGTCCTTCTTAGATGATTCCCCCTTGTAAGAGGAATGTGTATGCTCTTCTATGGAATTAGATGTGGAATGTGTGTTCTTCTTAGGCTTGTTCTTTTTTTTCTCATTGTCACTTGAAGACTTCTCATCCTTTGCAATCAAGGCATGGGATTTTGAAGACTCCAAAGTACCCATTTAAATAATATTATCTTTCTCCCCAATGATTTGAATAGAAAAATCCTCAAAAGAAGGCATTTTAAGCTTAATCCAAAAGACATTCTTTGTAGTATAGAAAGTAGACACAAACACAGACTATTCAAGCCCTAGCTTTGAAAGAACACTTAACACCAATTGTGTATCTGATTTTCCAATTTTAAAGTCCTTCAATTATGTTCTTAGTGACTTGAGTTTTTTGATGAAGTCTTGTATGTTGTCAAAATTACATGGATTGAGACATTAATTCATTCTCCAAAAAATATCCTTGAATTCTATTCGTTTGCCCAAATAATTTTGACAATGTACTTCACATACCCATGGGTGTATCCAAGTGCTCAATGTGAAACAAAAAATCAAGAGAGACATACAAGCACAAATATCCAATGAATTATTCACAACTATTCAACCACTTATTCATTGTAGCTTCATCATCTTCTGGTTCACTATCAAGCCCATGAACTATCCTATACAACCTCTCAACTCTTAGAAATTTGTTCATTTTAGATTTCCATTTAGGATAGTTGAAAGGTGTTAGAAGTGGAACTAAAAATTCATCCATGATGAAACAAAAAGGAAAGAACAAAAATCAAGAGGAATGCAACCACAACCACAAGAAGAGCCCCCCCAAATTTACTTAATCAAAAAACCCCCAAAAACATATGATCTCGGTACTTTGTGATTAGTGCAATTACATACATGTCACTTGCTAAACAAAACAAAGTGGTTTTGATCTTGGTACATGCAAATGCCAAATTTGGTCACAAAATCAAAGTACATTTTTTGAAAAAAATAAGATCAATATGATCACACCACTAAAAAGTGCATGAGAATTAATGCACTTTCAAAAAATATTGCACACAAAAATGTTACTGTAGAAGTGAGAACGAAGCCCTAGAAGTTCTCAAATGAGAATGACTTAACAAAAATTGTGACAACCTATAATTTCTAGAAAATCTAGACACCAAAAAGAAAAATCCATGGCACAATCTTTCACAAATTTGGTAAGTAATGATAATAAATTTCCACAATCCATATTGTTGCATGTATCTATTTCCTAGATTTGATTGTGTTAAAGCTTTTTCCATCAACGTTTCGGATCACACTCTGTGATCCATCATCAAGATGGTAGAGAGCAAGATTTTATCCTCTTTCTCTCTATCATCCTGATGATGGATCATGGAGTGTGATCCAAAACGTTGATGAAAAAATCTTTAACATGATTAAATACCGTAATATTCTTTATTTCTCTTGTCGATTTTGTTTTCCCACTAGTGGGGGTGAGGACCATGGCTAAGTTCATGCCACGTGGCTCCTGTGACCACCTAGTACCTACACACATAGGTACAATCTGAGTACCATGCTTTTGTTGGTTATTTTATATATTCTTTTTAAAAAAATTAATAATTTTTTTTGAAAAATAATTCAAATATATTTTGTTTAAAAAAATTTCAAAAAATTTCAAACAAATAAATTTATTTTTCCTTGAAATCATACCATCGACTTGCACAATTATGGTGACCATATGGTTTACAGATGCCGAAGGAGGGGAAATTTGTTCTTTGATGGCCTCGAGAAAATTTATCTAATTTCGACAAGTTGACAGTCAATCTTGGGGTTTTTGGCCTTTTGGACGTGATGGAAGGATCAGATTTGACCCAAAATGCTCCAAAATTGCAACTACCTCCCATATCTAACAACCACTTTTTAGCTTCAAACCCTCATATATATGGCCTTTTATTTCTGATTTGCAAAAAATAAAAGGCAAAAATGACTTTGTCAAATATCATGAACTCAATGGTGAGCTCAAATTTGCACCAACAAGCTCCAAAAAGAACCTACAATACAAAGCCACAAAGAGGACCCCCTATGAATCTAGTATTTCTATCAAGTTTTTTTAATTCTCCAATTCATCATTCAATGCAAGAGAAGAGCATACACAAATTTTCAAGATATACCAAGATCTATCCAAAAAGACTAACCAAAGGCACCCATCTTGCTTTAATACCATGTAAGAGTTGGATATGGAGATAACCACCCATGATCTAAAGGTCAAATGGAAAGCACAAAAAGAGAAGATCAATATGAAAAGAATATATTGTATTCCTATAAAAAATGCAAAATAGAATATGGATTTAGAATGTATCAGAGACCCTTGGTTATATATCCAAGGTGAGACATAGGATTAGACGAGATCATGTCAAGTGTCTTAATCTTATGTCATGAGAAAACTAACTCATCAAATATTGAATGACATAGGAAACACGTATTAAATGACTTGATAGGATAAGATAAGATCACATGACACCTAAGACTTCTAGAAAGATTCCTAGGACCTAAGTAAACTTTACATGTGAATAGGACCTACTAGGTGAACTAGTTAGGTAAGAAACCTTATACACACCAATAGTAATGGAAACCTCCATTATTATTTTCTGAAATTTGATGAGGTGCATATTAGGAAGTCCCTTCAATATCACATCCTTCCCATTAGATTGAACTTTGAACTCCTAATTTTGATAATTTTGGGAAGCTTCCCTAAGGTAAAATAACCAAGTTAAAATCCCAAAACTATATCAGTCTCATCTAGTCCAACAACATAAAAATCATCACAACCTTTATTCATATCTATGATAATGATGATTTTATTGATCTTATTTTTGTATAGGATGGAAAATCCATCAACTACCATGGTATCACATCTATCAAATTATTTAGCACATGAAGTCTTTAATTGACAGTTAAACCTTCATCAATAAAATTGCGAGTAGGCCTACCATTAAGGAGTGTTATAATTTTGCACCCACCTAAGACTCCCTATAATCTAAAAGAGAATACCTTCACAACCACTCTTTGTGTCACCATCTTCATGATTGAGAGGCAATCCTTTCTTCCTTGCTACACCTTTAGGCTCTTCAATTTTATCCCCATCTAAAAATATCACAATATAATGGATTTTTTCCTTGCTAAGGCATCTATGAACAAGTGTACAAGGTCATTTTCAATGGAAGCACAAATTATTCCTTCTAAGCTCATTATTGGATTCATCTAAACTTTATTTTCTCTAGAGGTGGTAATCTCTTTTGAGGTTAAACATGAAAATATTATTTTTGAAAAGTTTTCTTTGATTGCTTCAAAGGTGGTGTCTTTGAATAGAACTTGTTTATGGATACTTAAGCACCCAAGTTGAGAGCCCTTTTGATGGAATTTTGTAGGCATAGAGGATCAAAATATTTCACTTAAACCTTGCGAGGTTTAGCTAAGCCTTTTATGAAAATCATAGTCAACCTCCTTTTAGTGATATTAGGAACCATAATGAATTTTTTAAAAACTTAGCAAAATAATTGTCCACACTTTCATATTATTTTATCTTGAAAATTAATTTTGAGGTCCTTCTTATCAAAAATCTCAATTATTCTTCTATTAAATTCATCATAAGATTTGATAAGGTTGTGTCCTTGAATAATTGACCCATGATACCATCATTTTATGAGTTTTACTGAGCCTCATCTTCTAGCATTGGACTAAGAGATGAGTATGTGTCTAGCTTCTAAATCCAAACTTTCTAGATCCATCAAAAGTGGTAAGTGATAACTTCCCCAATGTATATTACAAATCATGCTAGATGGCTTGTTGTCTAGACTTGAGCTTAGGACCATTTCAAGATTTCTTCATCTTAATATAATTTATAACTAACATCTCACCTTGAATCCCCTCAGAAAGTTCTCTACACTCAACATAAAAAATAGTGATCATCAACCAAAGTATTATGAGCTTCAATTTCTAGAACCTTTTCCTCCATCTAAAGAAAATTAGGTTGGAAAGTTTTAACCACTAAAACAATAATAGTTCTTAGGATGTTGGTATGAGTGGCATTAAGAACATTAGTCCATAAAGTGATCTCATCACCATTCATATGTTTAGGCACATTCATATTATTATCCATTTTATTAAGCATTTTTTCAACATGTCAAGCATCAAATCAATCTTTATTTCTACATAATCATTAGGATTGTCTTCCTTGTTAGTCCTCTTCTTTTTTTTCATAATATTTTTCTTTGATATGGTTTTAGTAGGAAAAAAATATATCTTCGGATATCTAGAAATTAATATTCTTTTATTTTTATTTGTTAATACATGTTTTCTTTGTCACTAGTATGCATAAAATATATAACTTTGTATGTGCATATGATTATCTTTGAAGAATAGGTTGGTGAGACCACCGAATCTCATACCACTATAATAACCCTCACAAGATATTAGCAAAAATTCATAATTTTTTCTATGATCACCAAGATCCTAAGATGGGAAAGATGAGAGATCACAAAAGTAAAGTGAGGATAGATAATAAGTATTACAAGAAATATATTGGTAGCTAGATAACCAATTACAATCAATGAGCAAATGCAAGAACCATTGAAAAATTACAAGAAAAATCCTTTCAAGCCAAAATGGTTGATAGCATGCAAATCCAATCAATACCAAACAAGATATCAAATCAAAACCAAATTGGTGGATAATGAAATGTAATGGGTCTAGTGGTGAATTTTCCAAGACCTTTTTACAATTAAAATGGAATCCGAAAATGAATTGTTTAAAATCTTCAACAATAAAATGAACTAATGGCAGTAAGCCTTCCAATTTACAATATAGATTTCTTGAGTTAAGATCAATGAAATTTAAATAATTATACAATGAATCCAAGTAGATAAATCAAGGATGAGAAAATTGTAACAAATAAAAATGATGAATTCACAAATAGATTGGAGAAGTATTGCAACTATTCAAACGATGATTTCATTGGAATCATAATAGATTGATGATGGCATGCAAACAAATCAACTTCAAGTAGTGATAAAATGGAAGAACAATATCCATACAAGAATATGGCCTCACTGAATCTTGGCAATTATTATGAAATGTCTCAAAGATAAATTTAACACTTGTAGGTGTAGATAAGCAATTTTAGCAATATGGTTGTATTATCAAACCTAAAATAATTTTTTTTTTTCCAATAGCCAACAAGGAGGTGATTAGAGATAATTATTTTCATAAACTCTAGTAATTTAGATAGAGGGAGGTTCATACCTGACTATAATAGAATGGTAAAACCAACATGAGTATCAAAATCACATCATAAGTTGGAAACTATGCATCATTGAATTATACTTCACCAAAATCTAAAAACGAAAACCTAAAAATAATTGAAAGTAAAAATTAATCATAAAAAACCTTTACCCACAACTAAAATCACATAAACAAGAATCCATTAAAGCACTCTATCGATCTCTAAATAAGACTGCACTAAAAACTAGGAGGATTTTTATCCTCAAAGCTTAAAAAATCTAGAGGATTTTTATTCTCAAAGCTTTAAAAATCTAGAGGGTTTTCATCCTTGGGAAGAAAAGAACACATATATTCATTCTTAAAAAATTAAATAGATTAAAAAAGTATGTGTAAAGGATTTTTGAAAGCACGCCTCTTATTTATAACCTTTTTGAGGAAATAAAATAATATGATTTCTTTTTTACAAATATTCCTCAAAGTTATAAAATAAATAATTGTGTCATTTTTTATCATCTTATACACTATGAGCATAGAAACACTTAATTATGTTGAATACACAAAAAAATTGAGAGGTGGGTCAATCAGTTGTACATTAAAACATCAAAACCCTCATTAACATTCAGATTTGCATTAGTCCTTAAACCTTTAACAACCATTAAACCCTTATCATGCATTAACAAAATATACACGTGAGAAATAGTAATGCAAACACATCCATACACATGAGAATGCCAATTTTATGTGGAAAACCTAAGAAGGGTAAAACCACAATGAGGATTAGCTCACAATATAAAGTAATTGCAACATTGAATACAATAGGCTCACTACCGAAGGCTCACTACCAATGGCTCACTAATAGAATAGAAAGAATAAGATAGAAGATTGTTACAATGAGAAATCCTTCTTAGAGAAATAGAGAATATCCACCACTATAACTTTGCTCCATCAGTAACCTCCAACTCACTACTATCAAAAACTTCAGCTACTCTACAAATGTAGACCCTTCTGTTCACTACATTAGAGTCATAGGAATTAATCTCACACTTTGTATCTCTCCATCTAATTAAATTTGCATCTCATCACATCCTTTCATCCACACACTCTTCTCCGATAACTCACCTTGCCTTTATACCATTCACAACCTTAGAAACATCTTTCAAGGTCAGTTATGAACCTCAAATGTGAAAATTCAAATTAGGTTAGAACCAAAACATTCCCACAATGGAGAGGAATGAAGGAGGACCACAACACACCTTAACTCAAACCTAAATCCACATATACAAATCACACCATGCTTCCACAAACACCGAAGCATATCCATAATTAGTGTAAACACCCAAAGTTGGTCGAACTTATGTTGAAACCATTAAAAATTTAAGTACACACTTCACCAAATCCAAAGATGACTTGAAAACCACACACAACACTTAAACACAATCTGGAATGTTCCATCAAAACCTTGAAATCCAAAAAAATCCTTCACAACATCATACATTTGAATAACGTACTCATTTTGTGCACCTAGTTAACCTTCCACACACTATAACAAATGAATTCAACCATGTGGTCCACCAAAACACAAACAAATCAAACTGAAGATAAATACAAACATTGCAAGAACACTTCTAGATACGCAAGACCATAAACCACAACACAAAGAAATGTAGAGCAAAACCATTTCTCCAAGATATCACTTCTTCATAGTTCACACACTAGTGAACACAACTTCTTTCGAATGATCCAAAACCTAAAAATCTAGATATAACACCTTTGAACATCTCTTATCAACATATATGAACCACACAAACATATATTCAACCATGAATAAATGTGGAGCAAAACACTGAACACCACTTTGCCACACTGAACACTCTTTACCACACCATTTCCTCTTTTATTCAAATTTTCTCAAAAGAACTTGGAAACCAAGCACCACAAACACCATCTCAATACCTGAAACACCTTTATAGCATCTCAACCACACAAGAGATTGAACATCCAAAATCATATGCTCATCAAAGCAACACTAGAGGTTGACATCAGTGATACTACTAATGACAACATAATGCAAGTAATTAAAGCATCTCCATAGGTTGAAATCAATGCAACAACAAAGATCTATTGACATCAATGACAATACAAACTTCCAAAAATATCCTCCTTTGTCATTGATGGACACATGATATGAAAAACCATGAAAAACAAAAACAACTATGATCACCAACTCATATACTGCACCATAGTGAATACTGCTCCACAAGCTTCTATAATTTCCAACACTTTCTCTTTTATAAGACCTCTCCCTCTTTCTTCATATGGTTTTTCTATTAAATTTATCTCCCTCTTTGACATCAATGGTAAAGGACAACATATATTATTTTCTTTGCTTCGCCTTTGACATCAATCACATACACTTACTATCCCCAAAGGGAAACACCTATAAGGGACAACAACTGCTCTACAACCTCAAATTTCACTTACTTTGACAAAACCAATGTACAACACAATGAAAATGCCTACTCCCACTAACTGCAACAACCAATAATACCACTACCTAATCCCCTTGAGAGGTAGCCACCAATATCAGTCTAGAACAAGGAATGAATCTTGAAATCCATTGGACTGATGCATAACCTTAAGGATCTAATTGAAAGGAGGGGAAATAACCCCTAACTTCTCCTAGAGATACTCAAAATTATCCTTAGGAAGAGCCTTTGTGAAAATATCTACAACCTAATCTTTAGTAGGCACATACTCCAACTACACCTTATTTTTTGCAACCTTTTCCCTTAGAAAGTGATATCAGATTGAGATATGCTTTGTCCTTGAATGCATTACTAGATACTTTGAAATATTTATAGAAATTTTATTGTCACATAAGATAGAAATTGGTTCATCATATGACACTCTAATATCCGTAAAGGTTTGCTTCATCCACAACACCTGTGTGCAACATGATGCTGCAACAATATATTATTCCTTTGCAATAGTTAATAACACTAAATAATGCTTCTTACTTAGCCAAGTGTAGAGTAGGGGGATCCATCACCCTTGAGACTCTAGGTCATAGGAGATTCCCAAAGAACAGACTACCATATACTACCTCGGGTTGACTAGACAGGTTTGAAAAGATGAAAGACTGAGGCTGAAAAGGAAGGGCAAGCAATGCACCACTTTCCTTCTGCTAAAATCGGGTGTTTATAGAGCCAAAAGAACTAAATACAGAGGTTTTAGTCTTCTTCCCAAACAAATTACTATTTGAGGATGATACCCCAGATCTCGAACTCTAGCGTAGCATGCTAGTGTCCTATTTGGATAGAGGTCCAAAAAGAAAACAAAAAACACTACGAGCCTACTAAATTCTTGACTACTTGTGCTTCTACAGTCTAACAAGAAGCATAAAGGTACTGGAAACAAAAAATACAATAGAGGAATACTTGAAATGAACTATTTTAGAAATGATGAAGAAAGGATAGGAAAGGGATACTGTGCTTCACAAGTCAATTCTTCAATTAGCTAGACTCGAACGTATCTACACACATAGAAACAAAAAAAATGTTGGGTTGTGTTTGAGGTCTACCTCAGTCAGACCCTTGTTTTGGTGTTCCCACCTCCACGGACAACCAAGGTGCCACAAGATATGGAAATTGATAGATTAAGTAGAAAGGAAGTAGTACAACTAGATAGAAAGTAAAGACAACTGAAATGATATCAAATAAGCACAATGATGCAACCAAATAGAAATATGCAAAGTTACCTTCCCAACTATGAGATCTCAAGGACAATAGCAAAAGGAATAGAGTTACACCACCATGCAAAGAAGATGAAGCTTGACGATCTTGCAATGAGAGTGATGGTGTAATGAGAGTACATTGTTGGAGCCAAATGAGGAGCTTATAGCCGCAAGATCAATGGTGTAGAAGGAAGAATGAAGTGAGAATGAGAGTGAAGTGCTAGAACTTGAGAGAGAAAATCCAAGAATGAAGGAGATGGAATGAATTGGGTTTGAATTGGAAAAATGGAGGCAAGTGGTCGGATTTTTTCAGTCAAGGGAGGCATGGAACGTTACTCTTCGCAACCAATGGAAAATGTAATGTTTTTACAAATCCCAAGGATATGAATCTTGTTAGGACAATAGTGTGGCATGTGGACTTCCACATGGTGCACACATGTCCCTGATGGAAATTCCTCCACCAACACAAAAAGATGCAGCCAGGTGGAAGGGACAAGGTGATGGTGGTGAATTTTACATCATCAAGTTTATATTTTCTAAGGTAGGGGAAATTAAATGGGGAATTTTCCTAGGGTGAAAATTTGTGCCATATTTTTCCCCCACTTTAGTGAGCATATGTGTTAGTATGGATGCAAGGTAAATTAGAAAGAGATTGAAGAGACTATACCTTAACCATCGAGGAAGTAGATATTCGATCTGGCGTATCTAGACATAAAGGAGGTAGCTCCATAGGTTCTCGATCGCATAGGGAAACCTTGACGTGAAAGAGAGAGATGCCTCCACATGTTCTTAGTCTTGCAAGGTTTGATATAAGCTTTACAGGTTTTCGATCCTGCAAAGAGAGGACCACAGGTTCTTGGTCCTTCAGGGCTTGACATGAAAGGCTTCTATAGTTTCTCGATCCTACAAAATTTGATATGAAAGGTCATTACAGGTTCTCGGTCTTGTAAGGCAAGATTTATGAGGTGCTCAGTCCTACTAGGAAGACATGATTACAAAGGAGCTTTACAGGTTCTCGGTCCCACAAAGCAACATGTTAAGCTATAGACAAAACATGTTAGGTGAAATATCCAAAATAGACACACACATCATAGAGCATACAATTGAAGAAGTTTTCAAAGGGATCCCTTCGGGAACCCTTCAAGACAGCATGGGGCCCACTCAAAGGGACACTCCAATTTGAAAGACATGACATTTTCTGCAAGTGATTCTGTCATCAAGGAATCCTTTTGAAAGATTTCTTTTGTCAAGGAATCTGGCAAAAAGAATGCTCCTTCTCAAGGGAAATTTTTTCAAATTTCTTCATTAAAAAAGTACTTATTTTTTGAAGGAAATTTTTTAGATTCTTTTGTTATGAATTTTTTCCAAGAGACAAATTTTAGTAAGGGGTCCTTGTTGAAGAATGCATCATTTGGAATATGAAAAAAAAATCAGTAAGGGATTCTTTGGCCAAAAAATTCACCTTATTGAAAATAAAAAAAGTATGGTAGCCCCTCCTTAGGATGGTGTGTGCTACACAAAGGAGTGTGTGGCATCCTAAGGAGAGAAAGAAGATGCAGAGATGTTGTGGCCTGCAAGACATAGTGAGATGTAACCATGGAATGTTGTCATGCACGCGGGGGATAACACATAAAAACCACATCATGAATCAGATAAAGAGAGACAAGCAAAGAAAAAGAAAACAAGAGACAAGGGGATTTGAGAGTTTAGGGTTGGACATGTTCATATATATAAATAGGTACCAAATGATGTATGAACAAAAAATCGTCAATCCTTGAAGTTCCCAGATCGTGAAGAAGAGCACATGAAGAAAAAATAAAAATAAAAACTGGGTCAACATGGAAGAGGGCCTAAATTCCCCCCAATGCTTTGCATTGTCCCCAATTTTTGAAAAGAAAAGTCACAAAATATAGAAGAATGATGAACCAAATAGAGGAATTTTACAACAAATTTTTTGTGTGCTTGTATCCAAGCACCTACAAGGGTAGTAAGGGTCCTACAAACAAGATCACAAACAAAAAAGACAAGCATGAGGGAATACAAACACACACACAAATCTAAGATCTATAGATAAAGAAGAGCTACCACCCTACTTCTCATCGACTAGCAGATTGTCCTGCTCCCAATCTAGATAATTATAGGGGGAGGTAGGATAGGCCTGTGAGGGTGGGATATTGAATGTAGTACCCTTTGAATCCCCTACAACAAGGGCCAAGGAAGAAGTCCCCTTAAGGTCTTCTTCACTGAGCTCTTGTGAGGTAAAGGTCATTGATCTCACAAAGATCGAGGATAGAGCCAGGATATCATCTATTGAGTTAAACATGCACTTCACCAAAGTGCC
This sequence comes from Sequoiadendron giganteum, assembly GCA_007115665.2. Lineage (NCBI taxonomy): Eukaryota > Viridiplantae > Streptophyta > Pinopsida > Cupressales > Cupressaceae > Sequoiadendron > Sequoiadendron giganteum. Next base: position 324,875,189 of record CM021108.1, read on the forward strand.
ATGTATTAACCAGTTGGAGAAGGAGACACCCAAGATCCACTATCGACCTCATCAAGAGGGGTAGTGATAAACTCAAGGGATGTAGGGGCTGCCTCCATTATGAAGATGATACAAGCCAAAAAGGACTAGCTCCCAAAGAAGGTGAACCCTTATATTGACCACCACTTAAAGTGAGGTCATCCTTTAACTTGTGATTCAACGGAGGATGTTGGATCCCCATAAAAGAAGTGGAGGTGAAGGAGGGAGAAGACAAAGATGGAATATACACCACTATTGTGTTTCGAACGTCTATGGGTTGAGAAAAGGGAGGGATGTCTAGGAGGGACATCAAGAGAGGAGGCTCCATAGAAGGAATGATGAAGACCTACACCCTTTTGGGTTGAAGATCATCAACACCCATTGAGGGACATCATGAAGATTTACAACACACAAGTCTGCAATACACCCAAGATGTGAGAGAAGAATTCTTGGCACAAAGAAACGAAAAAAAATACTTTCACGTCGGGTTCACCAAAAATGTAGAGTAGGAGGATCCGTCACCTAAGGAGGATCCGTCACCTAGGGACTCTAGGTCATGGGAGAGTCCCAAGGAATGGACTTCCCTAAACTACCTCAAGTTGACTAGACAGGTTTGAAAAGATGGAAGATAGAGGCTAAAAAGGAAGGGTGAGCAATACACCACTTTCCTTCTACTAAAACTAGGTGTTTACATAGCCAAAAGATTTAGCTACAGAGGTTTTGGTCTACTACCCAAACATCTTACTAAGGAAATCAATGCATAGCTTGGACTCTAGCATGTCACGTTGGTGACTCAAGGACATGTTGGTGTCCTATATGGATAGAGGTTTAGAAAGAAAAAAGAAAACACTATGAGCTACCTAAGTGCCTGACAAATTATGCTTTTACAATCTAATAGAAAGAAGAAAGGTACTAGAAACAACAAATACAATAGAATAATACTTGAAATAAACTATTCTAGAAATGATGAAGAAAGGATAGGAAAGGGATACTGTGCTTTACAATTCAATTATTCATTTAGCTTCACTGCAACATGTGTCTACACACATAGAAATGAGAAAAATGTTGGGTTGTGTTTGAGTTCTTCCTTAACCAAACCCCATTTTGGTGTTCCCACCTCCATGAACAACCAAAATGCTACAAGATATGGAAATCAATAGAGAAAGTATAAAGAAAAGACAACTGAAATGCTATCGAATAAGCATAATGATGCAACCAAATAGAAAGATGAAAATTTACCTTCCCAACTACGAGCTCTCAAGGCCAACAGTGAAAGGAGTAGAGTGACACCACCACATAGAGAAGATGAAGCTTGATGATCCTATTATGATAGTGGTGTTGCAAAAAGAGTATGCTATTGGAGCCAAATGAGGAGATTGTAGCTAGAAGAACAATGGTGTAGAAGCAAGAATGAAGTGAGAATAAGAGGATGAAGTGTTAGAACATGAGAGAGAGCATCCGATAATGAAGGAGATGAAATGAATTGGGTTTGAATTGGAAAAATGGAGGCAAGAGGTCAAATTTCATTAGTCAAGGGAGGTAGGGAATGTTACTCTTCGCAACCAATAGAAAACGTAATGTTTCTACAGATCCCAGGGGTAGGAATCTTGTTAGGATGACAACATGGCATGCAGACATTTGTGCAACACACACATGTCCCTAACAAATTTTCCTCTATCGACGTAAAAAGATGTGGCCAAGTGGAAGGGACAAGGTGGCGGTGGTGAATTTTACATCATCAAGTTTATATTTTCTAAGGTAGGGGAAATTAAATGGGGAATTTTACTAGAGTGAAAATTTGCACCATTACACCAATACACCAACCTGCTTCCAAGAAAGAAAGCACCACCACTTGTACTTCTCCTATCATCCACACAACCTGCCCAATCTACCTCTGTATAAGCACTTAGAGAGAAATCTATATCCTTTGGATACCGTAAACCATGTTCTGGAGTGCCTTTCAAGTATTTGAATATTCTTTTTACTACTGCCACATGTGATTCTAGGATCTTCTTGAAATCTAGCCACAAGACAAATTGCATGCATGATATTTGGTCTAGTAGTAATTAAATATAGTATTCCTTTGATCATTGATCTATACTTACTTTTATCAGCCTTAGGAGACTCTTCATTCTTACTCAGCTTGTAACCTGTAACCATAAGAGTGGATATTGGTTTAGAGTCTTCCATTCTAAGAACTTTTTCAGCATTTTCTTAAAATACTTTGATTGTGATATGAATATTCATTTCTCTGTCTGATTGATTTGAAGTCTAAGAAATAAATTCATCTCCCCAAACATAGACATCTCAAACTCTTTTTGCATCTCTTCTGCAAATATTTTGCACATAATTTCATTTCCTCCAAAGATTATATCATTGACATACACAACCACAATCAAAATTTGACCTTTCTCAACTTTAAAATAAATATTGCTATTTGTAATACCTTTATTGAATCCCTACTACAATAAGTTCCTATCCAATCTTGCATACCAAGCTCTAGGAGCTTACTTAAGTCCATATAATGTCTTCTTCAATCTACAGACTATATTAGGATCTTTTGACAATTGAAAGCCTTCCAGTTGTTCAATATAAACTTCTTCTTCCAACTCAACATTCAAAATTGTAGACTTTACATCCATCTAATAAAATTTGAAATCCTTATGCATTGCAAAAGCCAAAAACATCCTAATAGCCTCCATCCTTACCACTGGATAAAATTTCTCTTCAAAGTCTATTCCTTCTACTTGTGAGTAGCCTTCACACACAAGCCTTTCTTTGTTCCTAACAAATTATCAATTCTCATTCAACTTGTTCCAAAACACCCACTTAGTTCCAATTACATTCTTGCTCACTAGTCTTGGGACAAGTTCCCAAGTTTGGTTCTTCTCAATCTGCATCAATTCTTCTTCCTTAGACTTGATCCAAAATTTATCTTTGCATGCCTCATTCACTATTTTAGGTTCAACTTTGGAAAGTAAACATAAGTTTACCTATTCTTCTATCATAGAAACCTTTCTTCTTGTTAATACCCCTGCTTCTGTCACCAATGATCTGATCTTTAGAATTATTCTTCTACAGATACTTAAGGGTCTTAGGGATCCTTTCCAAAGCTTCTTCCTCTTCATCCTGAACTTCCCTTCCCTTACCATCATCTTTCTCTTCTTCTCTACAAGAGGACTCATCTAATTCATATTCATCTATCAACATTGAGCTCTTATGTAAGTCTTCATATACTTTGACACTTGCACTTTCAACAATCCTTTTTAGCCTCTTGTTGTAGCACTGATAAGCCTTTATTTTTGTATAGTATCCAAGGAAGATTCCTTCATCAGACCTTGCATCAAAATTTCCTATGTTTTCTTCATCTCTTCTAATATAGCACTTTCTTCCAAACACTTTGAAATACTTGACAGTAGGGGTTCTTCCATACCATAACTCATAGGGATTATTTTAATTGTTTGTCCTTGCTTGCACTTTGTTAAGTATATACACTACAATATGAATTGCTTCTCTCCAATATACATCCAATATATTTTCTTCCTTCATCATTGGCCTTTCTACTTCCTAAATAGTCCTATTTTTCCTTTCCACCACTCCATTCTGCTGAGGAGTCTTAGAAGTTCATAGATGTCTCTTTATTCCATGATCTTCACAAAAATTGTTAAACTCATTGGAGGTGAACTCTCCACCTCTGTCAAATCTTAAAAATTTGATTTTCATATCCATTTCATCTCAACCATAGCTATAAATGCTATGAACTTATCTAGAGATTTTGATTTTTCTTTGAGAAAAGTTACCCAAGTCATTATAGAGTAATCATCAATCAACAACATGAAATACTTGTCACCTTGAAAAATTCTTATTTTTGTAGGTCCAAAAGGTATGTATGCACCAACTCCAAAGGTATTGCGATAGAATATTCTTTTACATGAACCTTTTTCTCATTTTCTTCCCAACTTGACATTCCTTACAAACTACATTTATAGGCTTTGTAATCTTTGGTAGATCTCTCATAGCTTGAGCAAAGTTGATCCTCACTAGGCTATCAAAATTGATGTGACACATTCTTCTATGCCATAGCCAAATTTGTTGAAAAATGAAGGTAATATTATAGGTTAAAACTTGTAAAACTATGATACTATAGATCTAATTAAGTGTTCTTTGTCATAATTCTTTGTGTATGATTAATCTGTTTAGATCAATTTCACAAATTGTAGAAAAAGACAGAAGATTGTAGAAGAATGAGACAAGAATATAGAAGTGACACAACATATACGTGGAGAAACCCTTTCAGGAAAAAACTCCACCAGAGTCAGTAGTTCTTGTATTAAACAAGATTACAATAATATTGTATCAATCCTTGATTGATATGCTTCCTTTCCTTCAACAATCCTTCTTCACAACCTCCAATAAACTCTCATGGAACTCTCATACACTTGTTGCAATTAATAGATAATAATATGAGCATGTAAACTCATAAGAGTTGTACAAATAAGAGCATAAAGCTCCTCACAAAAATCTATGCCTAGATTTGGCAAGTAGAGTTCCATAATGTAATTTTAAGTCAAACCAAAGTCTTCCTTAATTTAGGCACCCCAAACTGAACACTTAACTGAACTTTGGTCAAGAAGATATCTTGTAAACTTCACCTCAAATTTGGCACCCAAGAATGGGCCCACTTGATTGAGCCTTGTAAATATCTTCTCATGCAAAAGGTGTTAACTGAAAGATGCCAACTTGGGTGCCCAAGGTGGGCCCAAGTCAATCTTAGTTAACTGAAACATATCTCTCCACCAATTCATGCAAACATTATGCATGATTGATCATTCCCACTTAACTAAAATTATCCACCTATTATATGTGATGCAACTAAAGTCATTAGTCATGCAACTCAAGTCAACTCAAGTCAACTAGCATTCAACTCAAAATAACTACATGCAACTGAAGATAACTGAACCATAACTGAACTAAACTGAACTGAACTGATAGTGCCACTCCACTCATGTAAATATCAATCCCTAATTTGTAGGATCTAAACATGCATTACTGAAGTAATATCAATCCTCCAAATAGTTAACTGAAGCAAGGTGGGTTCCACCTTCCATGTGGGTGCCCCATGTACTCCTATCTTGTAGGATCTCTTTTTGGACATCCCCACATGTTCCTATTATCTAGGAATAATCACAAATGTCAATTTACATGTTCATTTCATTCAAATTTAATCTCTTTCTAATCCTAGTGTTGGGGAACACTTTCCAAGGACTTAGGAGATACATGAAATATATTTAGGATTGCAATTAAATGACATCCTATTCCCAATAAAATTTATTTGATTTGAGTCATAAATAACATACCATTAGCACCCTTGAGTTGATAAACATTTACATATATCCTTCCTACAACAAACATAGTTCTAGAGCATTTCCTGATCTCACAACCACAATCTTGAAATACAAGATTAGATCATTTGCTACACATTTTTCCTACACTTACAAGATTATGCCAGATACCCTTAACATAAAGAACATCATATGTATTGTGCTTGCTATCAAAACTGATTGAACCTTTTCCACATATCTTAGCAGATGTATCATCACAAAACTTAACAAGATCACCTTCAAACTTCTCAAGTTTAACAAACTTACTTTTATCACTTGTCATGTGATTTGAGCATCCGTTGTCAAAAATCCAATAATTTTTTTCCTCTCTAGCATGAAAATTAGTTACCATAGTTCCATTATGACCTGCTTTCAGAGAAAATTCATACATCTCTTAGAGTTAGTAGAATTAGTTCCAACATTTAGATCCATGAACAAGAATTCAACATTTTCATCATCTGAGTAATTAGATTCATCATCAGATATACTGGCATCTTCTTTAACAAAATAACTTTTCTTAATTGATTTACCTTTATTCTCCTTAAATTTATCATTTGAAGCTTTGACTTGACATCTTGAAGCATAAGACCTATCTTTCCACAATTAAAGCATTTGAAAGGTAACTTACCTCTGTATTTTCCAGTTCCATTTTTTAATCTCCTCACAAATTTTTCTTCTAGCTCATCAAACTCATCCATATTAGATTCCTCACTCTTCTCTTCTTTGCCAACTTTAAAAGAAATCTCTTTTCTTGAATCACTTGAATCACTTGAACCAAACTATCTCAATTCAAAATTAGTTAAAGCACCAAACACTTGATCTCTAGAATAATGATCTAAATTTCGAGCTTCTTCAATAGCAAAAATCATATGACAATAAGATTTAGGAAGAGTTCTTAATACTTTCTTTACAACCTCATATTCTTCAAGTTTTCCACCAAGTCCTCTGATAGAATTGACAAATTCGTCCACTCTATACATGTAGCCTATAATATCTTCATCTTCTGTCATCCTTAGGGTTTCAAATTTAGTCTTCAGATTTTGCATCTTTTCTTGCTTGACCTTATCATCTCCTTCATAGACACTTTCCAACTTTTTCTAGATCTCACTAGCAGATTTATAGCTCATAAACTTCACAAGTTCTGAATTAGAAATACCACTCAAAAGAGCATACCTTTCTTTTCCATTGTTCTCATATGCCTTGATCTCATCATCAATACTCAAACCATTTGCAAGCATTGTATATCTAGTTTCAATAGACTTCCAAACTCCAAACCCTAGACAAATAAGGAAAAATTCCATCCTGGTTTTCTAGAATGCATAATCAGATCCATCAAATAGAGGAGCCTCCTTCTTTTGCGCCATACTAGATCTACCTCAAGCGGTTAAGCTTTCTTATAAGGAACCATGCTCTAATACCAATTATTGAATGCATAAGACAACTGAGAGGGGGTGAATCAATTGTACATTAAAACATTAAAACCCTCATTAACTTACAGATCTCCATTAGTCCTTAAACCCTTGTTAATGAAAGGTAGCTTTGGTCAGATATAAATGATGATTTCTGATTGCATCATCATCATGTATATGTGATCGAAATTATCCTTTAAATAAATATTTCTGGAAATAAGAATTTCGAATTTATGAGCATGAATAAAATTCAAAATATTAAATCAAATGTTCTAAGTTTGCATTATGAAATTGTAGGAAGGTAATTACATAATGGTTATGTTAAGCCACCTATTGGCATCGGTTGGCTGTAGGAGACCCGCGCCCTCAAGGGACACGTCCCATGAGAGGACATGTATTCACTTTGTGGAGACACATCCTCTCATAGGACACGTCTCTCCTTGGAGGTACGTGTCTCTCCTTTAGATACATAACATGATTGCAAACATTGATTGGAGACATCAAAATTTATAAATGTTCTGCAATCAGCACATTCACAATACATAAAATAAAATCTGACTTAGAATTTCCATAGATTTCTTAGGATCCTAATTTGATAAGATTTGATTACATTTACATGGTATCAGAGCCAAGTTGAGTGAATCCAAATCAAATCTAGATATCATATTGCTTAGGAAAAATTCATATTTTTAAATCAAATTCACATCACATTCTTCATAATGTCAAGTGTGATAAGATTTGAAGATCGTCTTGCAGGAGCAAACAACTTCACATCATGGAAATTTAGAATCATGATGATTATTAAAGAGAATAAGTTAGAATCACTTGTGAAAGAAAACAAAAGGGAACCAGAGGCTGATCCTGAGAAAACTCAATGGATTGAGAACAATGAAAAGGCCATGAAAATCTTAGTAGATGCAGTTAGGGATCATATAATGCCCATTCTAGAAAAACATGAAACTGCATATCTAATGTTCAAATCCCTTGAGAGCACCTATGAGATAAACAACACCAGTAGGAATCTTGCATTAAAGAGGCAAATCAACAATGTCCAAATAAACAAAGGAGAAACTATTAATGCATACTTCATGAGGATCATTGAACTAAGGGATCAATTATCCACAATTGGATATCAGATTGATAGCAAAGAGTTAACTCTAATTGCACTAGGAGGCCTACCAAACTCATGGGAGTCATTTGTTCAAGGAATAAGTGCGAGATCTAAACTCCCCAAGTTTGATAGGCTAAGAACAGACTGCCTTCAAGAGGAAACAAGACTCTCAACAAAAGAAAATAAACAAAAGAACATAGATGAAGACATTCATGTGCTCAACACAACATCTAATAAAAGGAGTAAGAAAAACTCCTACAGGAAAGGATCATTTAAAAGAAAGAGAAATTCCAATGGAAAGGGATCTTCCAAGAAGAAAGACATCTCTCAAGTACAATGTTTTAGATGTGATCAATATGGCCACTATGCAATGAAGTGCCCTGACAGATCAAAACAACAAGCATCCTTTGCTAAAGTAGGAAAGTCAAATTCAGACCATGAATCTGAGAACTTTGTGTTCTATTCAGCCTTATCTAGTCAAGTATCTAACAACACCCACAACTGGGTAATTGATAGTGGTTCCTCTAGACATATCACAAGGTTCAGAGAACACTTAGACACTATGACTGAAAAGACTGATGAAGAAGTAACCATTGGGGATGATTCTGCACACCCTGTAAAAGGGGTTGGAACTTGCTCCATCAAATTGAAATCTGGTCTTTCCCTTCAACTCACTGGAGTCTTATTTGTACCTGGAATAAAGAGGAATCTAATATCCATCTCTGCCCTTGAAGACAATGGATATAGAGTTACCTTTATGGATGGGAAAGTTCTAGCATGGCCTAAGAACTCAACTATCAAGAAAGCCCAAACCATAGGTATAAGACAAGGGTATCTTTACAAACTATGCACTGAGGTTAAGCAAACCCTTACCCTTGACACTTTTGATTCAAATGAAATTTGGCATAGAAGATTAGGACACCTTCATTTATGTTCCCTACCTTCTGTGGAAAAACTTGTAACAGGCTTACCTAAGTTAAAACCATCTCATGAAGGAACTTTTAAAGGTTGTGCCCTAGGAAAGAATACAAAGGGATCCTTTCACAATAGCTTGAGTAAAACCCAAAATGTATTAGAACTGGTTCACTTTGATTTATGTGGACCCATGTCTATACCTTCCAAGGTGGGATTTCTATACTATGTCATATTTATAGATGACTTCTCTAGGAAAACCTGGATTTATTTCCTTAAGTGTAAAGAGTCATTAGAAATCCTTAAAAGGTTCAAGGAGTTCAAAGCCCTTACTGAAAACTTCTCTGGGAAGAAAATAAAAATCTTAAGGATAAACAATGGGAAAGAATACACCTCTGAAATTTTTAAGGAAATTTGCATTAGTGTTGGGATTAAGAGGGAGTTTACAGTAGCCTACAACCCTCAACAAAATGGGGTTGCTGAAAGGAAAAATAGAACCATTGTAGAAGCTACTAAAGCAATGTTGCTTGACCAGAACATTGAAACTATGTTATGGGCAGAAGCCTTTAGAACTGTTGTCTACATTCAAAATAGATGTCCTCATTCTCATCTGGATTAAAAAACTCCCAAAGAAGCTTTTACCAACATAAAACCTGATATTAGTCATTTTAGGATTTTTGGTTGCCCTGTCTATATTCATGTGCCCAAAGAGAAGAGATTCAAACTAGAACCTTTTGGAAAGAAAGGGGTATTTGTGGGATATAGTGAAACCTCCAAAGCCTACAGGATATTTGTACCCGGGAAAAAACAAATTGAATTGAGCAGAGATGTCATCTTTGAAGAAGACATTGCATTCGAAAGGGCAAGAAGTTCTAGTGAGATAGAAACCTATTCCCCTAGAGTACCAGAAATGGAACCTACTCTTGAGATTCAGAGGGAGTATCCTGAGGAAATGCCACATGAACTTCAATCTACTTCAGATGAGAATACAAATGAAAACAGTAGAAAGAGGCCACTTTGGGCTAGAAAGATGATCAAAGAAGCCGAGAATCATGCAGCACCCAAAGGAATGTTTAGGGAAAGTAAAAGACCCAAACGGTTCTCTAGCTATGTTGCTCTAATGAATGACATCATAAATTCAGAACCTGTCAGTGTTACAAAAGCCTTCAGACATCAAGTATGGAAGGATGCAATGATGGAAGAATATCAATCCATTCTAAGGAATGATGTATGGGATATAGTGCCTAGACCAAAAGAGAAATCTGTTGTCTCTTCTAAATGGCTCTTCAAAATCAAGCATGTTGCTGATGGCAGTATAGAAAAACATAAGGTACGTTTTGTGGCAAGAGGTTTTTCACAAAAGGAAGGCATTGATTATGAAGAAACATTTGCACTTGTTTCCCGTTACATATATGTGAGAGCAGTGTTAGCCATTGTTGCAGCTAAAGGCTGGAAGATCCATCAAATGGATGTGAAAACTGCCTTACTAAATGGAACCATTGAAGAGGAAGTCTATCTAGAACAGCCTAAAGGTTTTTTGATACATAAACCTGACTCACATGTATGTAGACTAAAGAAAGCTCTCTATGGACTTAAACAGGCTCCCAGGGCCTGGTATGAAAGAATTGATAGCTACCTCTTGGGACTAGGATTTTCCAAGCATGATGCAGACCCAAATATTTACTTTAAGGTAATCAAAGGTGATATGTTAATAATTATTTTATATGTTGATGACCTATTGATAACAGAAGAAGATCACCTCATTGCTCAAGGAAAGAAGGATATAACTTCCGAATTTGACATGAAAGACTTGGGAATTCTACACTACTTCCTAGGTTTGGAAGTATGGCAGAAATTAGATGGCATTATACTAAACCAAGGAAAGTATACTATTGATATTTTGAAGAGATTTGGAATGTTGGACTATAGACCCATGTCTACACCTATGGAAACCAACCTTCACAAACTGAAAGAAGTAGCAGCAGAATCCAAGTGTGCAGATTCAACCCTATATAGATAAATGATTGGATCCTTGATGTACCTGGTTAACACCAGACCTAATATTTGCTATGCAGTGAATACTCTCAGCCAGTTCATGTGTGAGCCAAAGGAAATTCACCTTATGGTTGTGAAACATATATTGAGATATCTTCAAGGCACTATTGGATATGGTCTTCTTTACATAAATGACTAACTAGATCTACATGGATACTTTGATTCAGATTGGGCTAGAAGTGTAACCGATCGGAAAAGCACATCAGGATGTTGCTTCAGTTTAGGATCGGTTATGATCTCTTGGATTTGTAGAAAACAGTCTTCAATAGCACAAAGCTCGATAGAAGCTGAATACATTGCAACCTCTATGGGGGCAAGAGAAGCAGTTTGGCTTTGTAAATTGCTTGTGGGACTCTTTGGTGATCCCTTGAATCCTACAATTATTCATTGTGATAATCAAAGTTGCATCAAACTCTCTGTAAATCCTATCTTTCATGATAGATCTAAGCACATTGAGATCCCCTACCATTATGTGAGAGACATGGTAGAAAGGAATGTGATCCAGTTGGAGTATGTTAGTACAAATGATCAAACAATAGACATTCTCACCAAACCTCTCTCCCGAATCAAGGTAGAACACTTCAGGAAGAAACATGGTATGGTTGAAATGTAATTTGATATTATGTTTGAAATTCAAATTGTTTATAAGTTGTACTAATATATAAATATATTTAATGTGTAAACTCTTTTGTCATGTGTGTGACTCCATGACCTTACGGGCCTACTCCCCCTATGTACATTATTGAAAGGTGACAATATTTCTAATAATGAACACTTGTATGTGACGTTGTAAAGTGATGACTCTACAATGATGAGTTGAACTATCATGATAGATATCATGTGACTTGATATCTTTGGACATGTCATGATAGTATCTCTTGGACACTTTGATGGATATCATGGGGCTTGATGTCATTTGAAGATCATTGTGATCCTTAAGAGATAATCATGGTGGATAATTATATATCCGTGGATATGCCATGAATTATTATGGTAGACATAATGTGACTTGATGTCAGTGCACATACCATAATGAAGATGTGTTATGAAGAATGTCATGTGACTTGACAATATTGAGAAAACATACCATATCTTCGATATCACGTGTGAAGGTGATATCTCCACTTATTTGATTTGAAATATCTTCCCTAGATAAGAGGGAGTGTTAATGAAAGGTAGCTTCGGTCATATATAAATGGTGATTGCTGATTGCATCATCATCATTTATATGTGATCGAAATTATCCTTTAAATAAATATTTTTGGAAATAAGAATTTCAAATTTATGAGCATGAATAAAATTTGAAATATTAAATCAAATGTTCTAAGTTTGCATTATGAAATTGTAGGAAGGTAATTACATAATGGTTATGTTAAGCCACCTATTGGCATTGATTGGCTGTAGGAGACCCACACCCTCAAGGGACACATCCCATGAGAGGACGTGTCTTCACTTTGTGGAGACACGTCCTCTCATAGGACACGTCTCTCCTTGGAGGTGGGTTTCTTCTTGGAGGTACGTGTCTCTCCTTTAGATACATAACATGATTGCAAACATTGATTGGAGACATCAAAATTTATAAATGTTCTGCAATCAGCACATTCACAATACAGAAAATAAAATCTGACTTAGAATTCTTACACAGAATTTCAAACTTAGAATTTCCATAGATTTCTTAGGATCCTAATTTGATAAGATTTGATTACATTTACAACCCTTAACAACCATTAAATCCTTATCATGCATTAGTATAATATAAACATGAGAAACCGTAATGTAAACACATCCATACACATGAGAACACTATATTTACATGGAAAACCCAAGAAGGGAAAAATCATGGTGAGGATTAGCTCACAATATAAAGTAATTGCAACATAGAATGAAATAGGCTCACTATCAAAGGGCTCACTGCCCAAAAGAAAGAAGGGCTCACTGCTAGAATAGAAAGAAGAAGATACAATATTTTTACAATGAGAAATCCTTCTCAAAGCAACAGAGAATATCCACCACTACAACTTTGTACCATCAGTAACCTCCAACTCTTTGCTATCAAAAAATTTAGGTACTCTACAAATGTAGAACCTTCTGCTCATTGCATTGGAGTCATAGAAATTAAGCTCACACTTCAAATCTCTACATCTGATTAAATTCACATCTCAACACATCCTTGCATCCACACACTCTTCTCCAAAAATTCATACCATTCACAACCTTAGAAACATCTTTCAAGGTTGGCTATGCACCTCAAACGTGCAAATTCAAATTAGGTTAGAACCAAAATATTCCCATGGTGGAGAGGAATGAACCTGGGCCACAAAACACCTTAACTTAGAACTATATTCACATATACATGTCACACCATGCTTCCACAAACACCGAATCATATCCACAATTAGGGTAAACACCTAAGGTCACCCAAACTTGTGTTGACACCATTAAAAATTTAAGTACATGCTTCACCAAATCCAAATATGACTCATGGACCATACACAAAACTTAAACACAATTTGGAATATTTCATCAACACGTTGAAATCCAACAAATCCTTCACAACATCATACATCTAAAGAGAATACTCATTTTGTGCACCTTGTTAACCTTCCACACACTATAAAAAATGAATCCAACATTGTGGTGCACCAAAATACAAAAAACTCAAACTAAAAATAGATACAGACATTGCAAGCACACTTCTAGATCAGTAAGACCAAAAACCATAACGTAGATAAATTCATAGCAACACCATTTCTCCCAAAAAACACTTCTTCACAACTCACACATTAGTGAACACAAATTCGTCTATTGAATGATCCAAAACCTGAAAATTTGGGTATAACACCTCTGTTCAACATATCTAAACCACACAAGAAGATATTTAACCATGAAGAAATACGAAGCAAAACACTGAACACCACATTGGACACTCTTTACCACACTATTTCCTCTTTTATTCAAATTTTTTCAAAAGAACTTGGAAACCAAGCACCACAAACAACATCTCAACATCTACAACACCTTTTCAGCATCTCAACCACACAAGAGATTGAACATCCACAAGCATATGCTCATCAAAGCATATGCTCATACTACTAATGCATAACAACTAGAGGTTGACATCAATGCAACAACAAAGATCTATTGACATCAATGACAACACAAACTTACAACAAATTAAAAAAATTGAAGCACCTTAGCTAAATAACTAAATATAATTTCTTTTAATTTTCTCTTTTCAACAACTTAAATATTTAATCAAATTTTTTACTTTTAAATACTATAAGTCATCTTTCCATAAAGTTACTTTTCTCAAAAACTTAAATTGGTTACTTAATTAATTCAATAATTTTGAAAAGGGGGACATTACAATATCTTTAACACAACTATAATGGAGCTAAGAGGGAATCAAGAGTAGTTGAATTTGGTACACTTTATGTGTGCACGGTGGCCTCCACCACTTTTCTACTCATACAAGAATGACACAGACTTATGTACTCAACTAAATTGGTTCCATTATCGCCTACTAAACATGTAATCATCAAGATCATAATCTATATTAATATGTAGTTACAAAGTAATTTCATAAAACAAAGGAATCATGTAAGGGAATGTGCAATGCAAATTAGTGGTTTACCATGAGTGTTAGGAAAAGATTATTTGCATTTTGCACCCATGCCTTGTTCTTTACCTCCTTAATTTTCCTTATGTTTGGGAGTTCTTCTAGTGTAATATCATTATCCCAACATGCTTGTTAGATGACATGAAGGTTGAAAATATTAAACCATTGTCAAACAAGAAGTTAGTTTTGAATTATCTTATGTATAAGAAACTTTTACTAGAAAATGAAATTTTAAATATGTTTCTAAAATATAAAGGGTATATACCCAACATGAGATGAAGTATCTTTATGAAACTACAATCTCAAGTGAAATCAATCAAGTTTATTTCCATGCAATATTTGAACTTCTTGTCCTTGTTCTTGGATTTTTCCAAGAGTTGGCTAAGAGGAATGTCCTCAACGTTCATAACCTTGATTGAGCATGATAGCTATAAGGTAACAATATGAGTAAATGCAATCAAATTAGTCATCTATGAACCAAAAAAATAAATTAATTGGAAATAAAAATCATCTTATCTTGTTACTTAGGAGTGCAATCATTCCCTCTTCCACTCTAGTCCATTGTTCCTCCACAGACCTATTATTGACCCTCCTCTCAATGGTTTGCACTCTTCTAGCATATATATTCTCCATGCTATCAAATATAATATTTTTAATGTAGATGATCATGTGAGGTTCATCATTCCATTTTCAAACCTAGGATACACTATTTATGACCATGCATATCCTCTCCAATCTATCCCTCCTAGTGAGGCATTGGTCTTGAAGGAGTAGATTGATAAAGTCTCATCTATTTTTGTGTTTGACAATTTACCTTGAATGAGTTTTTTATTCTTATGTAAAAATGATTCCTTCATGGGTTTAGACTCTTGGAGGCATCCATGAATCTATGCACAATGGGTGTAAATTCAATCTAAATGCAAAAATAGGGGCCGCCTTTATTGGACAATGATATACATGGGGAATGAAAACAACATTGGAGTTATTTATTTTTAATATCAAAATTAATGATTGTGTACTCACTTGCAAACTAAAAAGAATGAAAAAATATGAATCAAGTGTCATTGTATTGCAAAAAGGTATTATATTGTAAGGAAAATTACTAATGGGATTGGTCACTTCTCCATGATTGTAACATCACTTGGAATTTCCACACCATACTCATCAATAGTAATGGTACCATAACCAACCATACCTTAATATTCAATGGGAAATTATGTAGAAACCTTCACAATGCTATCAATGATATTATCAAATTCATCATATTAAACTTATCCTACATAAAAAAATTAACAACAAATTCAATTCAATATGATTTGGTAAACTAGGGAAAAGGGCTTGGACCTTGTTACAAAAATAGCCTTAAAGGGAAGCAAGACGAGTCTCACCAATAGTGAGATTGAGAAAACCAACCAAAAAACAACAAATATTTTGACTAGAGTAAAGAATTGGAGAGAAGCAAGAAACAAGGGTCTCAAAACTATACAATTGAATTATAAATCACAACATATGAATGAGAATGGGAAGAGGTAGAAGAAAGACCTTTCCTCCTTCTACGAACAATAGTTCAAACAATGCTATCATCCCCACTACAAGGATAATTATGAAGAGGCACCCCCTTAAGAGGACCACTCGAAGGGGAAACAAAAGGCTGACAAGGTGAAATGCAATCATCAACCATAAGAGAAGACTGGATTTGAGAAAATCTGACAATAAAAAAAGAGAGCAAAAGGTAGGAGGAGCCTCACTAGGGACAATAGAGAATGAATTATCCACCTTAGGAGAAAGAAACTTAGTATCTTGAGAGGAGAGATCTACCAAAGATTTAGGAGTGTGAATAGTCAAGTGATCCCTAATAGTGTGAGCCTCCACCAAGTAGCAAGGTGTTTTTCATGCAAGATGGAGCAATCTAAAGTCAAGTTACTAGTAATATAAAATGTAGGCCCTCATAATCAAGTGGTTGAGACCAAGGTCTATCACCAACCATTAAAATAACATCCTTGTGAAGAGGCTTGGAGATGTCAATATCCATTAGAATGCAAGAAAAATGAGAGTGCCCCATGTAGGAAGTAGAATCATCAACCTTCAAAAAATAATCGATAGAGTTGTCAATGAACTTGTAACAAGAATCCTCCCAAAACTAGAGTGGGAGATTCAAAGGTCTTAACCACACTAGATGCACATAGATTGGTTCAATAATGGGTTTAAAAGAGGTTGTCTAAGGATTGATCAAGAGAGAGTGTTATGCCCAAACCCATAGTTTACCCCAACACCAAGTTTATGTCCTCAAAAGAGGCAATAAAGAAATGAGAACACCTTTAGCATAGGGGAAATGCTCAATCTTACCAGCCATGAGGGGCCTTAAAGAGTCCAACACCCACTTGTGCAAGTCAAGAAGAAAAGGCTAGAGGTTGGATAATATACACACCAAACCTCAATGTTGGTAGAAATTCTCATTGTAAACCACATCTACACCACATACCACAATTGGGGATGGTTTGGCACAAAGAAGAGGGTAAGACACATAAAGAGAGGGAGTATGACCAAGCCTAACAGCTTAAGAAAAAGTTGTAGGCACCAAAGGGCCGAAAAACCCATCAAAACCAAGCACCAAATGAGGTGTAGAATTGAAACCCTCAACATTAGGAGAAGATGAATCAAACTAGGAACAAACACAAGAGGACCAGGTTCAAAAAGAGTAATGCCCAGTAGTGCATTGTGAGTAGGAGAGGAAGGCCCAACAACTATAGAAACAAACATAGAATTAAGGTGTGTGTGTGAGAGATCCATTCAAACAACTAATGAGAGTGAGAACAAGATCCATTCCAACCACTCTAACACTCTACATTGTGCATCATTATCTCAAAAAAAATTATATAATTAATTTTTTGCATGGTCTAAAACAACCATATAGTAATATTAGTCCTTTATACCAAATAAGTACCTACATTAGAGTAGCAATGCTAGTGTTCAAAGGTAGTTTAATGAGAAAGAAACATTAGATGATGGATTCTCTATAATTGTTTTTGAATTGAGTATGGATCCCTTGAGTTGAGGACATTCATATAATACTTTTGACTTAAAATGAAGAAATAAAATTGTTATAATTTCATAAATATAATGCCCCTCTTTATACCTTAACTAACAAGAATTTAAGGTTTTTGTGAATAATACATTATGATTGTAAATCTAAATACATCCACATTAATATAAACAACTTGCGAAGAATTTAAAAATTTGACGTAAAAATTAATAAATATCATTCTTGAGATATTGCACAAGTACATTGCTATCCCACATAATCTTGAGCTCTAGATAGTATCAAATAGGGGAGAGGCTCTTACATAAGTTTCTCTTCCATAATGACTTGAAATAATTCATTGTTAATGTGTCGCATGGAACTTTAAAACTATTTCCATGAGAATATACAAGCTGAAATATCCCACCCCTTTTTCTGAGATATTTGCTAATCTAATTTTCCACTTTTTTTTGGTTGCTTTTTTTATTGCTTTTTCTGAGTTTTGTGTTATTTTTTTGTTTTTTGCGTTTTTGATGATAATATGCTAGGAAATGCAAAAATAAATACATACAATGTAAGAAAAGGAAATATTGAAACAAATACTGAAGCAATGGCACAAATTATCAAATCAGATTTATCTCTAACTTATGCAAATAAAATCTGATCATACCTGGAGTCCAAATCTATATAGATATAGGTCTGAAAATGCATATCATTAAATTGAAGTACCATGAAATTGGATGCCTAACACCAGAAAAAGGGTTTTCTCCACCCTTAAATTGATGCCAATTGTATGCCAAGTCCAAACTGCCCTCAAAGATGCAAAAAACAAGCCTTAAAACTAATCGCTTGGCTCTAGGATTCACACGCCTAGACAAGGATAGGTTGTATGGTCAACTAATGAACTATACAACCCTTACTAAGACTCCCATGTTCCAGGGAAAGTAAGCACAAACCAGCAATAAGGATAAGCAATGAATTTTTTCTCCAATATGTTATTCAAACCCTTGAAAACTTCTTACCATTTTCACTCCAAATAAGCACAATGTGACTTCTGATCTAAAGCCACCTATAGATGCAACCTTTGGGTGATATTACACACCTGTGGGAAGCAAAAATATGAGAGAATGAACATTCTCAAAGACCAAATTACAAAAAACCTCGGTTATCTTCTCACAAGAAAAAGCTCTTCAAAATGACAAAGTGTAGAATGAATGTAATTTCTTTTGTTGCCAAATAATTTTACTTTATGTGGGCACCCCTTTAATGACTTAATATTATAAATTCAATAAGTCATTAATGATTACCACTTTTATTATTTAATTATTATTAAAGTAATAACGATAAAAAATAAATATATCTTAACTCCATTAAAACTCATCATTAATCGATTCTGACAACACCACAAGTTAACCCACTACTCACTCTACCAAACTGGATGCCTTACTATAAATAGTAAGGTTGTCCCCCAACATCCCACTGACTTACTAAAAATAGAAATTATACATAAACGAAGCCAAAAACCCATGCAAAAGATCACCTATGAATATGCCAACAAACTAGAGAAGAAAACACTAACAACTACCATCTAGAGAACCCAAAGACTCCAACATAAGGCCCTCTAATTACCCTTATTATCCTATGAGGACCTGATGATAGGCTAATCCACCAAACTCTAATGCTCACTAAAAAGGGACATTACAGCCCGCCCTCCCCAAAATTGCTTGTCCCTAGGCAATCTCAACTAAAAAGAGAACACCACTCCACCTGGGTACCAAGGGAAGAACTATGAAATGTCACTCATGTCTCCAGGTAACCCCTGTAGCACCAACATTAGCACAAATGATAAAACATGATGACCAAGGTCAACTCTTCTATCATGTGTCACAAAAGAATGATCATCATGGGGAAGCAATTCTGTATACTCGCTTGGTTTTCTCCCCTCATATGTACAAGGAAATACCTCATACAAATTGTCCTACTCATGTGCACAAGATTTTTCAATCGAAAACAAATCATATACAAGTGGGTCAAAGGTAAAACTATATGCACTCCACATAATTTACACACTATGAAACTCATTTGTAAGCCCTATCTGGAATCTTGATGCACAAGAAGGATCCCAAACTCTGAGATTATTGCTCAACTCCACACTAGGCTCAAGAGGGAGATCATCATCCACCTCGAAGAGTGGATTTTCATAAACCAAACCAGCATCACTCTCAAATAGAGGACTATTAACAAACTACACATTAACCCCCTGCTGATCTAAATTACCCTCCTCTGAACCATTGGAGCAATGAGTAGAATCATATTCCTCCTAAAATTTCTCATGCTCCTCCATCACTTGTTCAATCTCTTCCTCTTTCCTTCTACTCTTCTCTCCACTAAGGAAGATTGCATGTAAACTCCCCTCAGCTATTCCCTTCAAAAAATACTTCCTCCCATTCATCTCAAACTTCATCTCTATTTTCTGCAAGTTGATGGAAAATTATCCAATGGCATGAAACCACGTCATGCCCAACACAATATCCATCTCACCCAAGTCGACGACATAGAAATCATCTTGAAATTCATAATCATTCAATAGAAATTGAGACCAAGGATCCTCCTAGTATAGGTAAGAGTGAAACCATCTGCTACTCTTATCCGAAACCCCTCGAAGTTCTTTGCTTGAAGACCACACCTCCCTCATTGATGAAATCATGTGTAGCTCCAATATCAATCAAAGTGATACAATGCTTCCCATTCACAACCCCTCTTATTTTGAATGATCCTTGACTATGAAGGCTATAGTACAATGCCAAAGGAGATAGTTTAGCATCTTTTCCTAACCCTGTGGATGCTCTACCTACCTCATTATCCTCTAGATCAGCTTGTTGTTCTAAAATTTTAGAATTAGAATCATCAGCATAATACCACTACATTTGATTTTCTTTGCCCTTAACAGGAAAATTATGATCCTTGCTATAAGACCCTTTGCACTAGTAGCATAATTTATTTTTTCTCAATTCATTAAGGGTCTCATCATCAAGCTTAACTACTGATTTATTTTTCTGATCTATAACTTGATGATGGCTCTCATCCTCTGGAGGAGTCAAAGTTTTAGGCAAATACTACTTTTTTGGGGCAGCGAGCTCCATGCTTCATACCTTCTTCATTGCGTCCTGTAGAGTATGTGGGTAAAATTCCTTGATCCAACCTCTCAATGGCTCAAGCAATCCCTCACAAAATAAAATCACCAATCTCCTCTTTGAAATGCTAGGCACCATCATCGATAATCTCTAAAACTCATTTATGTATGACTCCAAACTGCCCACCTATTTGAGCTGAGCTAGCTCTCTAAAATATAACTTTGGATCCTTACAGTCGAAGCACTCAATGAGTCTGTTAGTGAACTCATGGTAAGTTGTCATAAGATGGTGTTGTAGTGTAGCCATGTTGTGATACCACCACTTGTGTGCTAATCCATCTAAGTTTAGAGTGGCGAACTTAATTGCTTCATCCTTTGGCATCGTTCTCAGTGAAAAATAGTTGTCCAATTTCCAAACCCATGATCTCACAGTGCACTTATCACCTGTTGTTAAAGTGTGGCAAGGTGACCTTGTTCACAGCCTACTGCAAATCACGTGTGCCATGTGGTGCATGGGGTTCCTTGTGCTCTGTCCTAACTGCTCCTCCCCCTCTAGGCCTCTTTAGATCCCAGAACTGATTTAGGGTCAACAACTCCCTAATATCGGTAGGTAAGGTCATATACTTTACATAATGGCGAGTGATATCCCCAACACTAAATACCTATGGCCTGTACCTAAACTTGTGGAGCCTATGGATCTTTTTGCACCTCCCTCAGAGTGAAGATCAACTGGTTGAGTCTAAGGACTGACCCAATAGAGGATGTAGATAGTTGTACTACCACATTAGGCTGACCAAATCCATGTGTGCAACTAGTCTATCTAGGATTAATTGTATGTTGTGGTGGGGTAAACTCCTCATTGTACCCATAAGTTGAGACATCGTCCATCATAGTCTTAAACAACCTTATGGCTCTAGAGTTAGGACTAAATAAATCTACTCGTCTCTTCTCCCTATCACCCATGACACCTGTAATTCTCTTTGTGTCACTACCACTATCATTGTTGTGAATACCCAGAATACCTAAAACTATTTCACCTTCCAGAATGGGGGGCAGTTCCCATTATTCTACACCTCTAGTATATTGAATGTTCTCTTTACTCATAAAATAAAATTACCAAATCAAGATGGTAGGAAGACTGTGCTCTAATACCACTGAAATATCCCACCCCTTTTCTAAGATATTTGCTAATCTGATATTTGCTTTTTTCAAGTTTCTTTTTTTGAGTTTTGTGTTTTTTTTTTTTGTTTTTTTGTGTTCTTGATGATAATATGCCAATAAATGCAAAAATAAATACATACAATGCAAGAAAAGGAAATATTGAAAAAAATATTATAGAAATGGCACAAACTATCAAATCAAATTTATCTCTAACTTATGCAAATACAATCTGATCATACTCGAAGTCCAAAGATAAATAGATATAGGTCTAAAAATGCATATCAACAAGCTGAAGCACCATGAAATTGGATGCCTAACACCAAAAAATGGTTTTCTCCACCCTTAAATTGATGTCAATTGTATTCCAAGTCCAAATCACCCTCAAAGATGCAATAATAAGCCTCAAAACTAATCGCTTGGCTCTAGGATTCACACGCCCTGCCAAGGATAGATTGTACGACTAGTTGATGAATTATGCGACCCTTGCTATGACTCCCATGTTCCAAGGAAAGTAAGAACAAACCAACAATAAGGATGAGCAATGATCTTTGTCTCCAATCTTCTATTCAAACCCTTGAAAACTCTTGACCATTTTCACTCCAAATAAGCACAATGTGACTTATGATGTAAAGCCACCTATAGATGCAACCTTTGTGTGATATTACACACCTGTGGGAAGCACAAATCTAAGAGAATGAACATTCTCAAAGACCAAATCACAACAAACCCTGGTTATCTTCTCACAAGAAAAAGTTCTTCAAAATGACAAAGTGTAGAATGAATGTATTTTCTTTTTGAAAGCCTTTTATATCACCTCTACATGGCACGATTTCCAAAGCATCATAAAAGCATTTAATATATTAAAATTTATTTGATTTTGTTGCCAAATAATATTACTTTATGTGGGTGCCCCTTTAACGACTTAAAATAATTTGACTTTATGTTATTAAATAATCTTATATTATAAAGTCAATAAGTTATTAATGATGATCACTTTTATTATTTAATTATTATTAAAGTAACAACTTTAATAATAATAAATATATCTTAACTCCATTAAACTCATCATTAATCGATTCTAACAACACCATAGGCTAACCCATTGCTCACTCTACCCAATTGGATGCCTTACTATAAATAGTAAGGTTGGCCCCTAACATCCCACTGACTTACTAAAAATAGTAAGTATGCATAAACAAAGCTAGAAACCCATGCAAAAGATCACCTCTGAATATGCCAATGAACTAGAGAAGAAAACACTATCAACTGCCATCTAGAGAACCCAAAGACTCCCACATAAGGCCCTCTAATCACCCTTATTAGCATACGAGGACTTGATGATGGGCTAATCCACCAAACTTTGACACTCGCTAAAAAGGGGCCATTACACAAGCCAAAACATACATACCAAATGATAATAATCATTGATAATTTCTTTGATATTGAAAAAAATAGGCCATGCCAAAAATAGGAAAAAACTATGAACACTAAAATATATAAAAAGTCAAAGTGAGATCTCTAATAAATGAATTTTAAAATATTTAATCATAAATGTTTGAATCAACCACTTTGACACCATAGGCTACTTTAAGTTGGAATGTCTTAATTTTTATTTACATAGATAAATTTTTATCCACATACATAGCTAGCATCCTTCAATAACACTATGTTTGTTTACTGTACTTCTCTACAAATATCCCTCCACACATACATTTGTTGTTATTTAAATGCTTTGGATACTTTATATTAGGTTTTCATAGTGTTTTAACATTATAAAATTAGGTTTATCATCATGTTCATAGGGAACTAGTTCCATAGTTCATAAATGAATATATGCATTATTCACAATAAGTCAAAATCAAACACACATTTTATAACATAGATTTTTTTTAAATACATCAAAGAGTAATAGTGTGAAGAGATAAATAATTTATAAAAGGGTTAAATTGTTGCTAAATAGTCAAGATATTATAAGGCTTTAATCTTTAAGCATCACTCCTTTTCATTTGTACAATCCATTTATCAAGATTCATAAACTTGCTAGTCACTATTATCTAAGGTGTTTAGCAAATATCTTATTAAAATTCTTCGACTTTCATGATATTATAGTTATTAGTTGTATGCTTGTGGGATTATTACTTAAGAATTTGAAAAAAATACATAGGGATGCCATAAGCATGTAATAATATACATCTTCTTTTCAAGTGTTGACTATATATTTGAAAAGTATATTTGTATCTTCTATAATTATATGCTAGAATGACAATGGATAGAACATTACATTATAAATGATATAAAATTAGCCCAAAAAATATATACAATGAAATAATTGATTTTGTATATTGACTTCAACGACATTTATGAAGGCACATCCCTTAACTACCTAAAATACCTATCTTATGGGATGTAATAATTCCTTATAACTAAATTTATTACATTAACATTCTCCATGTAATGAAATACTAACAAAATAAAACCTATGGGGGTGTCTGACAAGTAAGATGCATGCATCAACATTACACATAAATATAATAATAAAACCAAAAAATGGATATTAAGACCCAAAATAAACCTTTGATCCAAAGAGGACCAAAAAATTATTTAGAGCATATGACTATGAAGTCATCTAATACATATTTGAGCTAATCAACTAATGTTGTTTCACACATAAACCCACTACTTCACAATTTTTGACATGAATATTGGACATCTTGTTGGCATGTTCATTCCATCTAACCATTTTATGCTCATCCTATAGAATAAACACAATCATGGTTTGCTCAACTATATCAACCTCAATGTAATAACTATTCAATATTATGTGTGGTACACCTACTATCATTTTTCCTTACAATGTTGATCTCACTTTGTATACAACACTACTAGTGCTAACAATCCCAATCAATTCATAAATTCACCAATAACTAATTGAAGACTAATATAGTGTCTCCCCCCTATCAAGTGAAGGTGAGAAGTCCTTGTAGTGAAAAAAACTTGGTCTACTCATCAAACATCAATAATTAAAAATAAAATTGAAACCGTAGCAACTACCACACCACAACATTGAAATTCAAAAACAAAGAACTCTTACCAAAAATGCTATCCATAAATTCTACTAAAATTTGATCAATTAAATAATTAAAGAATAGAACTATTCTCCAACCTCTTGTTGGGTCTTCTTACCTCCATTATGATCCCTTATGCTCTAATAGCTTGGTTGACCCTAAGGGACCTCTAGTTCACAATATACTATGCTATGTCCTCCAATGGTATAAGCAATAAAAAATATAGGATTAAATCTATTTGTATTTATAAAAAATATCATTTTCAATTTAATAATAATATCAAGGTGTCAAATTCCACCAATGATGCATCCATTATTACAAAATAAATCAAGATGTCTTAAAATGAAAGGTAATACCTCCAATAAATTTAAAAGTTGTCAAATCTTATATAGAAAAATAATATTAACTGACAAATGCTGATAAACTTTGAGCTAGTAACCTTCAAAATCATATCCACATTTTAATTGTGCTTATCTCCAAATATACTAAATAAACTCATAAAAACACATACCCAACAATTTTTTTAAGATAACATTATCTTAATTGAACACATGATATATATAAAAACCAAATCCATGTCCTCTCATAAATCCCTCAATCCAACTAATCTATCTACCTTATAATCAAATAACTCCAATGCTAAATAAATTTTCAAAGTAAGAAGTTATAAAAGACAACTTCCATGTCTTAATCTTGATGCATAAATAGAAACTATCACCTTTTATAAATTATTTTTAACCTCCATTCATTTTTTTTTAATTGAATAAAGTTGAACTAAAAATTACAAATATAATAAATAACACAGTCCAACAAAAAGACCGAGAAGAAAATTATTTTTGACCTCCATTCAACTATCAACGTGAAAGATTAAAAAAATGAATTCAAAATCCTCTCACTTAAAAGCAATAGTTTATTTAAGTAAAATAATCCACAGGAAAACCTCTAGCTGCGCGGTCTCCTCTTCATGCAAATGGTGCTGCTATCTTTTGCTCTTTCTATTTTGGAAGAACTATCTCCTACACTTTGATTGTGTTGAGACTCAATTCCATGATATCAATTTTTGTTTGAATTCTTTCACTTTGTGTGTTTGAACTCTGATTGGCCCTCATTTATAATGGATATGAGAAGACTTAAGTGGGTCTCTCTTTGTTAAAACTTATTTTGAATTATTCAATGTTATTCCTCATGTTGTCAAATTTTAAAAAAATATATAAATATATGGGTTGTAGATTAAATTTATGCAAAGTGTCAGAGTTTTTGGAGTTTCACCAATTGAGATGCCTTTTTACCCACCCTTGCTTCTTTTGTCCCTAATTGGGATAGTGGACTTCTTCATCCTAGCATGTCATTCACTCATCCCCTACTTTCACCTCACTTTTCCTTTTTATTTATCAACCCATGGGGCTTCCCTCTCCTCAAGTACCTATCATAAGTAACCTCAATATCCTAACCCCTAATATTTCCCAATATATTTTCTCATTGAAATTGAACCTTAGTCTTCCCTCTTCCCACATGCATTAATGGTATGACTTCATCACCACTTTGAACCCTAACACCCCAACATAAGATATGAACCATGATTTATCCCCAACCGTCAAAGTTTGATACTTCCACCACTTTTCACTCACTCACCTACTCCTTTGTACAATAAAAAGGACCATTTATGACTAGGGTTGATATCATATTGGTTTGAATTAAGATTTCTCCCACCAAGAAATCATAATGTTTATCAAAATGGGCATAGATTTTTGTGCAATTTGTAGTAAAATGTGAAAATGGTTCAAAAACACAACTTATTTGATGAAGCTTTGTGTTTGTTGAATTTGATCAAATGGTGCACAAAATTCATTGTTTAATCACCCAAGTGTTTATTTGAAAATACTTAATTGTAGGGATGATTCGTATTGCATGTAATACACTGGTTAGGGTTTTCTTCACCCATTATTAACATAGAATCCCTTGCTGATGCTTTTGCAGTAGATTTTTTGGCTTAACCAAGCCTTAACATAGTAGATCCATGAGCATAATAAATCAAAAGAGGATTTGTAGGTTTGTTGGATGTTCTCATGTGCCTCTCATGTGAATTTTGACATTTTTACAAGAAGTTTTCATGTGTTTTGGAATGTGAATATTAGAAAAGTGATGATTGTGATCAGAGAGTGATGGATTTCTTCACACCATCATTGTTTTACCATCCTAAGACTCTTTTATTGCAAAGTATTGCAACCATATATCTATATATACCAATTGGCTATTCATACCAAGGGTTGGTCGTCAAATCAATTGTATGCTTTGATTATGCTTATAGATATTTCTAGGGTTTCAAAAAGAATATTGTAATTGCAAATGAAAGGATATGCTTTGTATTAGCTGAGGAAGGTTTTTGTCTTACACATTTTTTTGTAATGAATGTCTCCATGAATTTTTGTAGTGATTCAAGGAGTATCCTAATTGTAATTAGGTATTTTCCTTTGCCAAATTTGTTGGCACAAATATATTGAGAGTTTGGTGTGTGTGTGTGTGACATCACCTAATGTATTTTAATTATTTTGTAATAACTATTCTTTCATTGCATATGGGTTGTTGTAGTTATAATCATAAATGATTAAGCATGTTTATTATTGAAATGTGATATTTGGTTTCCATGTGAAAACCTAGTTTTGTTGATGTTGTGTTCAATTTTTCTCTTTTCTCTTTATTTTTGACTCTGATGTTGTGTTCATTTTTTCTCCTTTCTCTTTGACTTTTTACTTTGTTACTTAATGAATCTTGAGCATTAGTCCTTATTAGTTTAAGATTAAACATTTTAATTTAGATAATTTTTTTTATTTTGGCTAATTGTAGATTTGTAGATTACATTTTGTATGTTGTTTATGGTTCATTATTATAAACTAGGGAAACATTTTGAGTGAACCAAAACTATATATCATTAGAGAACCTACATATATGCATGTTTACAGCTTATCATTATGAAAGTTATGGAAAATAAAAACTATCTTAAAGGATTATAACTCCTAATATTTACATGTTCATAGACAATGTGTATTATCAATTGTTTTATAGTTAGTTATATTTTAATTGATATAAAACACCTTTTAAAGAGACCTTTAGGACCAACCTCCTAAATTTACATTGAGTCCAAAGAGTAGGAGAGATTACCCACTCGCATAGTTAGTCTTTAACCATATTGATTTTGTTGATAATGCTCTATTTACTTTCTTGAAGTCAAACCCTTGGCCTTGACATTGTTGAAAAGCTTAAGGATTTGGAAGAACATTTTTTAGAACTAACAAATTATACCATTGTTGGGGATATGTTAACCCAAAAATTATTTTGAAAACCAAAGTAATACAATTATTAAAGTTTGTTGCAATGTCTTTTTTTAGCTTGTTGTAGTACCCTTTGTCTAAGGGCAATACATCAATAGATAAGTTTTCTTGTAGAGTACTTTGTTTTAATTTTTGCTAAAAACATATTTTCTCTTCCTCAATGAAGAGTGGCGACTCTATCTCAATCAACCCAAGATTAGATTTAAATCAATAAGCTTTTTAATGGAGGGAAGAAGGAAGCCCCAATACCAACAAGAAGAAAGTGTTGCTTCAACTAGTGCATGAAGATATCCATCATGAAAAATCAAAATAGTGGTGCAAGTCATTCATAGCTACCCATTTTCTTATAAGTTAGTTCTACAAGTGGAAGTGATGGTATACTATTATTCAAGGGATCGATACTTGTGTACTTGTAAAAAATCATATGAAGAAAACATAATTTAATAAAACATAAGAAAGTACAATGGTTTGATTATGAAACAAAAAGAGAAGATATGATTATTGGGAGGAAAAGGGTGCATACAATTTTATTGATAATATTTGCGTAGTTGTGGCGTGCAATATCAAGATTTTCTAACATACTTTAATGTCCACCATCCCACATCTCCCAATGTAGCATAAAAAAATAAGTTTGAACTTGTAGAAATATTGTAATGTTTCCTTAAGGAGGAGGTATTGGAACTACTAATGATGGTTGAGTTTGAGCAAGATTATGTGCAAGGTTGAGATATGGTGATTGGCATAAGGAATTTGGATAAAATATTAGATGTGTGTATGCAATATTCTCACATTAAAAATTAGGAAATTATTGATCAATATCCACTTTCTCCCAACATATCATGTGAAGATGAAATTGAGAAATATAGGGCACAACTTGAGCTGTTAAAAATTTAGTAAGAAATATTTGACTATTATCAATTTGATATTAGCAAACATAAATGATGAGTTTCCTTATGGTGATTACAAAGAACATTATAATGATAAGGGAGATCATATAGAAGTGAGTTATATGACTGTTGGTGGAGGTGATATGGATATAAACCATGATTCACATCATCCTTAAATTAGCATCTCACTTCCCCTAGCATGGCATATAGGTGTGATGGTGGACTAGATGAATTTGTCGAATCTGAGATACCATTTGTGTTGGTTGTTTTTATTCCATTGTGGGAATCTGAGCATCCTTTCCTTCCAAGGCATTGCAACTAGGTGAACTCAAAATATGAAGTTCATTTAGAGATAGAACTCCATCTGGTTGGTCAAGTAAAGCCACAACCATGTCTAAAGCAGCCAGAGGACTAATCGAGCCTTGGACTCCCACAGGCTCAAATTTAGGGGGGGTCTTCATGAAATTTAAAATATTAGCTTTGAAGGGCTAGCTTTCCATGATATCCCCCTGATGAATGGTAGGAACTTTAGGTTTTTTCTAGCCTTTAACTAAGGATTTATAGTCAAGGATAACATGACCATTTTTTGAGCACTTTTGATGATAAATGATGGCATTCTCATAGAAAATTTTTGCACTTTTGATAAGAAATGATGGCATTCGCATAGAAAATCTTTGCAATTTTGACAAAAAATGATGGCATTCTCATAGAAAACTTGTTGAGACCATATCCCATATTTGGATTTTAGTGTGTAAAAGTTAGGCACAATTTTATTTATATCTATATTGACACAAAAATGAGTAAAAACTAACTTGGACCTCACTTATGTGATGATTTCAATTATTATGAAGTGGCCAAGTGAGTTTTTGATGCATTGGAATATCAATTCATCCAAGATGCAACCTTGATAGATGAATCCAAAGGGGTGGATTCTTTGAGATCTATAGCAAGGTCAAAACCATACTTCCAATGACAAAGAGAGTGAAGGAACACAAAGACCACTGAGAGGGGGGGAGGGGCGGGGGGTGAATCACTGGACTACAATTTTCAACCTCTAAGCAATATGATAATGAACTCTAAAAGCATAAACCAAATTCAAGGAAAGGTATTTAATTCAAACACACAAAATGCATCCCACAACACAAGATATACGAGGAAAAACCCAAGATGGGAAAAAAACCTCGGTGAGAATAGTTGTTGGAGGCTATTGCTCCAATCCAGCCTCACAATGCAAATGTTTCATGTTACAATTTATGGGTACCAACCCAACAAAACACCAATTCCTAGTTTGAGTTTCAACTCAAAGGAGCCTCTACCCCCAATCTGAGCACCCAATTAGATGATTACACTAAGAAATATTTCTGATTATAATTCAATTTCATGTTGCAAATGAAGTTTTGCAACTTAAATAGATTTCTGCACTTTTATTGTTTTGTTGTCCTCAAACAACCTCTAGTTTGTAAGTGTTCTTGCACTCACTTAGCAAGACTCTTATGATTTTTATCTGCTTAACAAGTCTCTACGAAATCTAACACATGCCTTCACACACTCCTGCAACAAATGAAAACATTCTATACTCAAAAAATATGCATGCTCTGTTTTTACAATCATCTAATCTCTTTTTCACCTCTCTGCTCTCCACTCGTACCCACTCTCTTTCACTATACTGGAGATCAACCACACTAATGAAAAATTCATTTTCTATATATTACATTAGTAATATCAAAGAGATTTCGTAGCCCTAAACTTCAAACAAACAATTCTACAATTTTTTGTCAGCAACTTTCTGACTTTTCTGTAGCAAGCTGTCTGCAGATTTTTGATATTCTCCTGTAGCAACTGTTTGTAGAATTATTAATAAACCTAAATATTATTCTCCTTTTTTTATTCCACCTGCAAATATTTAATGATCTTCTTGAGCAACATAAATATTCGATGTTGCTACACATATTTAAACTAGCTGTCATGAATTTAAAAAGCATCCTTATTTTAATCAAAACAAACAACTTCCTGTAGCATCGATTTGATTTTCCCACTTTACGAGCAACTTGTAAATATGATTTTTGAATCAAATCTGTAATAAATATGAACCTTATCTAGGGCATCACTTCAATTAAATAGACTCAACAAGAGGTAGGTTAAAAAGATTTGAAAAATGTTTCATCTTGTGCTGCTATAGAAACTTCACTGAATAAAATATGATATGCATCGAAGGTTTGTTTTGCCTAGACAAATCTAATTTCAAATAAGTAATAAATAGAAACCTAATCTATGGCATCACCATCTTCTTTGATAGCCTCAACAAAAGGTATGAAATCTAGATAAAAAGATTAGAAAATATTTGCATTCAAACACTGCTACAGAAGCTTTGCCACCAAATAAGGAATAAAAGAAGATTTTGTTTGAATCATTCCAATGCAGCTCAAAACAAGGAAAAAATATTTCTTTAAAACAAAAAATCTAATATAACTGCCTTGTCATAGTGAGGTGTCAACATAGGGTTTAAACCACCCTACTTGGTGTTTGAACAAGGCAGCTTTGACTCGGGGTTAATTCAGCTGCATATTATCCTGTAGCTGTCAAAGTCTCTGAGCACTAACAAAAGTAAATCTAATCTTCTATAGCCGCACATAGAAAAAACTCTATGCATGCATAAAACCCAAAAAAAACATTTGACCAAATCTTCACCTCTTCACCAAGTGATTACTAACACATCATCATGCCACAAATTCTTTTCCATGTGTATGCCATGTCAATAGTCTCTAAAGCTGTCTTTTTGCATATTTAAAATATTGACCACGCTGACTTCAAAATAAGTTGTTAAGTCTCTATCACTGGGAAGCTCTTGTCACTTTGCAGTCATCTTCCTGTCGCATAAACATCACAATACTATGGCTGCAAACTGTGAGGTTCCTATAGCGATGCTTGTTCCTGTAGCTGCATACAAACCTTTGTAGACCATGAATTGACATCAATGGAAATCTAATGCCAATAAACAAAACTTAATGCCAAAAATCTCCCCCTTTGGCATTGATGTCAACCAATCGGGTTGCTTCCCCTCAACAGATAATCTCTCCCCCTTTGATGACAATGGCAAAGGGTTGCATAAAGACCACTTTCAAATCAAACGTATCACCAGGCTGTTTATAACTGGGCACCTGTATCAACATGAAAACTAAATAGACATGGCTGCAATATGACTACTATCAAATTATATCCCCATATCATGAACATAAGAAGATTCGAATTGACACTAAGCAAAGAGAAATGTAGTGCCAGTATGAAGGACAAAGACAACATGTAAGGGGCAACAATATTCATGTAAGGAGAAACAATAGACATGGAAGGAGTAGCAATAATAATGATACTGAAAACTTGATAAGAAGCACAAAGCTCAGTAATAAGAAACGACAAGTGTATGACCTGAGCAACAACCTTGTCTCCTTGAAGAACCAACTCTCCTTGAATGTCAAACTTGATACTTCTACCCCCTTGGAGTAGAAAAAACTCAGGGATGTAAGATGTAGTATGATAAGCTCCCCCTGAATCATAAACTTTTGGGTCTAACTAGGTGCTAGAAGAGGGAGATACAACTCCCAACCTCATTCTCAAATACTCAAATGTCTCTTTTGGCAATGGTTTGGTAAGGATATCAGCTATATGCTCACCAGCGTTCACATATTCAAGTTGAACTTCCTTTTCACTCACTTTTTCTCTCAAGAAATGATACTTAATAGCTATTTGCTTGGTTCTTGAGTGCACGATTAGATTCTAAGAGATATTGATTGCACTAGAATTATCACACATAATGGAAATAGGTTTTGAATATTCTACCTGAATATCTTTGAGAGTTTGTTTCATCCAGAGAACTTGAGAGCAACATGAAGCAACATCTATATATTCTACTTCAGTTGTAGATAGTGAGATATTCTTATTTCTTACTGTGCCAAGAGACCAATCTACCACCAAGGAAGAAATCACCCCCATTTGTGCTCTTCCTATCATCTATGCACCCAACCCAATCAACATTTATGTAAGCTTGCAATGTGAAGTCATTATGTTTAGCATACCATAAACCATAGGTCAAACTACCTTGCAAATATCTGAAAATTCTTCTTACGTCATTCAAATGAGATTTTTTGGAGAAGACTGAAATCTAGCTACCATACATACAGATTGTACAATATTTGGTCTAGAGGCAGTAAGTTATAATAGACTTCCAATCATATATCTAAACATGGTTTGATCAACATCTAGTGAATCATCATTCTTGGACAACTTTCATCCAATCACTATAGGTGTACTAATAGGCTTACAATCATCCATTTGAAACCTTTTCAACATGTTTTTAGCATACTTGGTTTGTAAAATAAAAATTCCTTTGTCTAATTGTGAAATTTGCAAACCAAGAAAGTAGGAAAACTCACCTATCATTGACATTTCAAATTCTTGTTGCATTTGAACAGAAACCTTCTTGCATAAATTATCATGACTTCCAACAAAGATGATATCATCTACATAAATAACAACAATGATCATATGGTTACCTTCCACTTTGGTGTAGAGATTTTTGTCAAAACATCTTTTATTGAAGGCTTGTTGATGCAAATAGTTGTCCAATCTAGAGTACCATGCTCTAGGTGTTGTTTTAACCCATATAATTCTTTTCTCAATCTGCATACATAATCTCCTTGTTCAAGTGACTCAAACCCTTCAGGTTGTTCCATGTAAAATTCTTCCTCGAGATTACCATTTAAGAATGCGTACTTAACATCCAGTTGATAAACTTTGTAGTTCTTATATGTTGAGAATGCTAAGAACATTCTAATGGCCTCTAGTCTTGCAACAGAAGCAAATGTTTCCTCAAAATCTATGCCCTTAATTTGTGAGTATCCCTTGCATACTAGTCTAGCTTTATTTCTAATCACTTTACCTTCTTCATTCACTTTGTTTTTGTACACCCATTTTGTGCCAATAATGTTCTTATCAACTGGCCTTGGAACTAAATCCCATGTTTTGTTTATTTCAATCTAATGTAGCTCCTCTTTCATAGCCTTTATCCAATCTCCACTCTTGCTGGCCTCATTATAACTCTTTGGTTCTATTTCAATTAGAAGAAACAAATTGACTTGATCATCATTTCCAACATGTCTTCTTCTAGTTTGTACACCAAGATCTTTGCTTCCTATAATATGATTGTCAGGGTGATATTTTTGAGCATACTTTCTTGGGGGTTATTTGGATTTCTTGCAACTACATCTTCATTTTCTGATTGCTCTTCATTTTCATCATGATCTTAAATGTGATTTTCTGATTTTTATCTTTGACTACTGCAAATCTTCATCTATTCTCACATGTACACACTCAATTACTCTCTTGAGGTGTTTGTTAAAACACTTATATGCTTTACTATGAGTTGATTATCTTAAGAATATCCCATCATCACATCTTGCATCAAAGCTACCAAGCCCATCATTTTCTTTCTTAATGAAACACTTACTACCAAAAACTTTGAAGTATTTGAGAGAAGGTTTCTTACCATACCATAGCTCATAAGGTGTCCTTTTGTTGCACACTCTTAGATGGGCTCTATTTAATGTGTATACTATTGTATGAACAACCTCTTTCCAATAAACATCCAGTAGGTTTGACTCATTAAGCATAGTTGTTGCCATTTCTTTCACACTCCCATTCTTCCTCTCAACAACTCCATTTTGCTGAGGTGTTCGAGCAATAGAATATTGTCTTCTCATTCCATGTTGTTCACAATAGTCTTCAAACTGATTTGATGTAAATTCTCCACCATGGTCTGATCTTAAACATTTCAACTTGAAACCACTTTGTTTCTCAACCATTTTTCAGAATACTTTGAATATTTCAAATGCTTGTGACTTATCCTGTAGGAAAGTTACCCAAGTCATCCTTGAGTAGTCATCTATCAACAACATAAAGTATTTGTCACCATTCAAGGATCTTGTCCTTGTAGGACCACATAAATTTGTATGTACTAACTCAAGTGGCCTAGTGGTTGAGTACTCTTTTGTCTCGAAACTCACTTTGGTTTGCTTCCCTTTTTGACATCCATCATAAATAATGTTTACTGGTTTAGTTATCTTTGGCATATGTCTCACATAACCTTTTGAGCTTACCTTGACAAGATTGCCAAAATTTATGTGGCGTAGCCTTCTATGCCATAACCAACTCTCATCCATTTGTCCAAACATACATTGAGCTTCATGACATTCTCTCAAGTTGTAGACATTTCCATTTGTTCTTTTACCTTCAACAATTAATCTTCCATTGTTCTCTTTTTTGATTTCACATCCTTTGGAATCAAATGAAAACTTATAACCGCTATCACACATTTGACTTACACTAAGTAAGTTGTGTTTCAGCCCTTCCACATAGTAGACATCCTTTGTGAGTAGTTTTCCATCAATGCTTAGGGTTCCTTTACCTTTTATCTTGATTGAAGAGTTATTCCCAAGCTTAACTGAACCACCATTCCAATCTTCTAACTGTTTGAATTTGTTCTTGTCGCCAGTCATGTGGTTGGAACAACCACTATCTATCACCCATAGATTTTTCTTCTCTGCATGTAATGTTGTTTGTGCTATCATGCTTGACTGAACTTTGTATTTACTCACCTCTTTCCATTATTGCTTGGTTTCATTCTTCTTTGCTGCTACTGTTTGTTCATCTTTATTCTTGGGGGTAGCAACTACACTCTTTTCAAGTTTAGCATATTTTTCTCTACAAAACTTTGTAGTGTGTCCATAGTTATGAGAATAACAACATTCTCTATTTTGATTAAACATAGAAAATTTAAAGCTTTTACTGATTTGATTTAAACTTCCACAATCTACACTTCTATGTCCCAGATTATTGCAATGGTGACGCTCTATATCCAAATCTCTCAAGGGTGCAAAATAATTTTTTCTTATGAAACTTGGAACTGCTCTTCTCACCATTTTGCAATGAATGAACTTATGACCATAAGCATTGCATCTAAAACAATAACCATAAAATCTAGGAGTATACCAATTATTATACTGAGAAATGTTTCTTGTTGTTTTCACAACAACAGTAGATCTTCTCACCCTTGGGGCAACAACATTAACATGTAGGACAACAAGTTTATTCTTTGGAGCATAAATACTATCTCTTGGAACAAAAAAATTATCACTTGGGGCAACATCAATATTATCAACAATAACTTTTTCACTTGGGGCAGCGATGAAAACAATCTTCTTCTTGGATTTTTCACCCATATTGGAGCTCTCACCATGTTCATAGCCTATACCACTATAATCCTTGCTCTTTTTTTTCTTACCAAGTATATCATTTAGTGCATTAGTGTTGCACTCATTTTTCATTCTCAACTTTAGGTCTTCTTGACAAGTCTCTAACTCTTTCCTTAGAGTTACTACCTCTTGTTCCAACCCTTGAAATTCTTTTTGCTTTGCCTCAACTTATGATTTCAAAAAATCACTCATTCTTCAAGCTTCTTCCAACTGTGTCTTTAGAGTGATAATATTATTTTCTAATTGGTCTTGTTCTTTTAATGTACTGTTCTTGATTTTGGAATGCTCTTTCTTCAACTTGTTTAACTCACTAAGAGCACAAATCAGCTCTCCTTCAAGATTAACCTCAACATCATCTTCATCTTCCTCATCACTATCAACTATTTTTGAATTTTTAGATTGAGCAATATTTTCAATCTTTGAAGTCTTCTTTTCATTTAGAACTTCTTGAGCCATGAAGATATTTATCTCTTTCTCATCTTCACTAGTATCTTCAGCTGAATCACTTTCATCATCTGATGTTTCACTTTCAATAGTGAGAAGACTTCTCTTCTTCTTAAAGTTTTTCTTCTTAGATTTATAGAAGTTCTTAGGTTTGAACTTATTAGTTTCTTCAACGTTTTCTTCCTTCTTCTTATAAGGACACTTAGCAGCAAAATTTCCAATCTTGCCACAATTAAAACACTTGAAGGGCAGCTTGTATTTATACTTTCCCGAACCTTTCTTTAGTTTCTTGACAAAAATTGCTTCAGTATTGTCAAGTTCTTCTTGATCAATGTTTAATGCTAGCTCTTTTCCTTTCTTCACTAAGTTGAAGGTAGCTTCTCTCTTAGAAGGTTCAACACTCACATTCCTCATTTCATAGACTGATAATGAACCAAATAATTCATCCATGGAGAAAGTATTCAAGTCCCTTGCTTCTTCTATGGCATAAACTTTATTGTCATATTTTGATGTTAGTGACCTTATAACTTTCTTAACAATTACATTATCCTCAATTTCTTCTACAAGTCCTCTTACAACATTAACAATCTCATCAACTCTTAGCAAGTAATCAACAATCTTCTCATCTAATTCCCTTGAATCTTCAATCCTTCAAAAAGAGTTCTGAGATTTTGCATCTTGGCTTTCTTCACACTCTCATCACCTTCATAAATATTTTGTAGCTTATCCCAAGTTTGTTTTTCAGATTTGTAGTGCATAACTTTGATAAACTTAGTATCAAATAATCCACTAAGAATAACATGTTTGGCCTTGGCATTGTACTCATATTCTTTCTTAGCATCAGAGCCAGTTGGAGGAGTTTGGGGAATAGTATAACCATTTTTTACACTCAACCACACATCACAACCTAAGGAGGACAAGTAGGTTTCCATTCTTCTACTCTAGAAGGCATAGTTAGTGCCATAAAACATAGGTACTTTCACAGAAGAGGATTCATGCTTAGACATTGTGTTCACAAATCATAATCTACCCAAGCTAGATAAAGCTTTCTAATAGGGAACCTAATGCTCTAATACCAATTGAAGGAACAAAAAGACCACTGAGAGGGGGGGTGAATCAATGAACTACAATTTTCAACCTGTAAGAAATATGATAATGAACTCTAAAAGCATAAACTAGAAGAAAGGAAAGGTCTTTAAGTCAAACACACAAAATACATCCCATAATACAAGATATACGAGGAAAACCCAAGATGGGAAAAAACCTCGGTGAGAATAGCTATTGGAGGCTACTACTCCAACCTAGCCTCACAATGCAAATGTTTCCTATTACAATTTATGGGCACCAATCCAAAGGAACACCAATTCCTAATTTATGAGCTGCAACTCAAAGGAGCCTCTACCCCTAATCTGAGCACCCACTCAGATGATTACACTAAGAAGGATTTTTTTATTACAATTCAATTTCATGTTGCAAATGAAGTTTTGCAACTTAAATATATTTAGAATTGCACTTTTATTGTTTTTTTGTCCTCAAACAACCTCTGGTCTGCAAGTGTTCTTGTAGTCACTCAACAAGACTCTTATGATCTATATCTTCTTAACAAGTCTCTGCAAAATCTAACACATGCCTTCACACACTCCTGCAGCAAATGAAAACATTCTATACTTTGAAAATATGCATACTCTATTTTTATAGAGTCATCTAATCTCTTTTTCACCTCTCTGCTCTCCACTCATACCCACTTTCTTTCACTATACTGGAGATCAACCACACTAATGAAAAATTAATTTTCTATATATTACATCAATAAGATCAAAGATACTTTGTAGCCCTAAACTTCAAATAAAGAATTCTGCAATTTTCTGTCAGTAACTTTTTAACTTTTCTGTAGCAATCTGTCTACAGATTTATGATATTCTCATGTAGCAACTGTTTGTAGAATTATTAATAAACCTAAATCTTATTCTCCTTCTATTATTCCACCTGAAAATATTTAATGCTCTTCTTGAGCAACTTAAATATTCGATGTTGCTACACATATTTAAACTAGTTGTAATGAATTTAAAAAGCATCCTTATTTTAATCAAAACAAACAACTTCCTATAGCATCAATTTGATTTTCCTTGTTTACCAACAGCTTGTAAATATGATTTCTCAATCAAATCTGTAATAAATATGAACCTTATCTAGGGCATCACATCAATTAAACAGACTCAACAAGAGTTAAGTTAAAAAGATTTGAAAAATGTTTCATCTTGTTCTGCTACAAAAACTTCATTGAATAAAATATGATATGCATCGAAGGTTTGTTTTGCCCAGACAAATCTGATTTCAAATAAGTAATAAATATAAACCTAATCTAGGGCATCACCATCTTCTTTGATAGCCTTAGCAAGAGGTATGAAATCTAGATAAAAAGATTATAAAATCTTTGCATTCAAACACTGCTACAGAAACTTTGCCACCAAGTAAGGAATAAAAGCAGATTTTGTTCGAATCATTCCAATGTAGCTCAAAACAAGGAAATATTTTTTCTTTAAAACAAAAATCTAATGTAATTGCCTTGTCATAGTGAGGTGTCGACATAGGGTTTAAACCACCCTACCTAGTGTTTGAACAAGAGCTTCAACTCAGGGTTAAGTCGGTTGCATATTATCCTGTAGCTGTCAAAGTCTTTGAGCACTAATGTATGTAAATTTGATCTTCTGTAGTCGCACACGACAAAAACTCTACACATGCATAAAACCCTACAAAAAAATTTTTGGCCAAATCTTCACCTCTTCACCAAGTGATTACTAACACATCATCATGCCACAAATTCTTTGCCACGTGTATGCCATGTCGATAGTCTCTAAATCTACCTTTTTGCATATTTAAAATATTAACCACGCTAACTTCAAAATAAGATGTTAAGTCTCTATCGTTGGGAAGCTCCTATCACTTTGCAGTCATCTTCCTGTCACATGACTTCCTGTCGCATAAACTGCACAATACTATGGCTACAAACTGTGAGGTTCCTGTAGCGATGCTTGTTCTTGTAGTTGCATACAAATCTTTGTAGACCATGAGTTGGCATGAATGGCAATCTAATGCCAATCAACAAAACTTAATGCCAACAAAGAGAGGTTATATTTTCCATACACCCACAAACCTGAGGAGAGGGTGAGTAACAGATCCTTTGAAGAAGTAAACTTGAAAATAAATAATCCTCTAGTCATGGCATTGACATCCACATTGCCTTTAAGATGCCATTTATTATTTGTACATCGGTGGACCATATCAATGGATTCAATCGAAAATTAAAAAATTCCCACTAGAAAGTTCTCCATCAATAAAACAATCCTATCCATAGTTGAGTTAAGAAGATAAATTCTCGTTCCAAACTCAGATTCCAAAAGAACCAGATGCTTTTTTACTCCTTCAATGGTATGAGAGGAACCTTGAGGAGAGTTGATAAGTGCATTTTTCTAGCCCTTGGGCCCTAGGATGGTAGGAATCATAGGCTCCCCAACAGGTCCCTCCAAAGGAGGAGGGACCCCCAAGGAAAGTGGAATAGTATGTGTGAGGTGCGTTGTAGATTCTAGAGGGGATAGGAGAGGGGGATCGTGAGGTACCCCCAAGGAATCATCCACCATGAACACATGGGGTTCAAAAATTAGAGTGGGAAATCAAATCAAGAATTTTCATTTTCCATTTGAATGTTATCTATTATTATAGCATGTCCAATTGTTGATACCATCTCATGTTTGTAATTTATATGTGTTGTGTCATTTGGTAACTGTGACTCTAAAACTCAATACAAAGCACTAATCTTGGAAGCGTTTAACCCTCCAAGCACTTTAAATAAAAAATATATTTAAACTTAGTAGGTTAGGCAGATGTTAGTTTGCATGTATTTTATGATTTACCTAACCATGGAAATATCTCTAGTGAACGCCAAGATTTTTTATCCTTATAAAATCATGTGTTGCATGCTTTCATCAACTTTATAGAGGTTATATGTGCAATAGGTTATTCCTTTGTCTAGTGATAAACTTTGTGGCTACGTGTACATAAGATACTTTTGTAAGTTTTTATATTTATCTATCTTCAATTACGACTAAATCTTGTTAATGATTACCTTTAGGAAATACCCTCTTGTGCCTACTAATCCCAAATTGAAGGACAAAATATCCACTTTGCAATTGGCCTATCATCAATCATAGTTTGTTGATGAGTGATCTATCTTGCATTCAATAATGACACATCCCTAGCCTTGAAACAAATTGGCCCCTCTAAAATTGTGAGTAGTGATTTTGGGACCCATCCCCCATGCTAATCTTTCTTCAAGTTTACTTATAAGTAATGTTGATCCAACTCATTTTTTTATCTATAGAATTAAAATAAAAATTTCTACCCCTTTGCTTCTTAAATAGCTAACTATGGCAACCTTCATCTTTCCAACATGACAACAATCAATCACACTAAAAACTCTTGAAAATGTATATGAAATTGTTCATACAAAATATAACTTAGTAGAATGTCTCTAAAATAAATTATGTCATTGACTCTCTTCTCATGCTCTTCTCTCATCACAATTAGACTTCACAACTTCATGCTCGCTTATTTCCAAATGAAAAATGATTTGTTGCACTACCTCATTTCATATGCCTATTGTTCATACAAAATATAAATCAATAAAATGTGTAACATTTTCATTATACATGTTTGATATAAACCTCTAAAATAAATTGTACTATTGAATCTATTCTCATTATCTTCTTTCATCACACTTAGACTTCACAATTTCATGCTCACTTATTTCCTAATGAGAAATGATTCATTGGCCTACCTCATTTCACATGTCTACTCTTGCAAGACATGGGATTAAAGATAGTGTGCTCAACCATACACCCATGACATTAAAATTCTAGCCCTCAACCCTAAATATAGGAACTCAAGCCCTATATATAGGTCCTTACTCTAAACCTTAAACCCAATACACTAAAGTTAAATTTACTAAATTCTCAACCATAAACCCATGACTATAAATCATAGACCCTAAACCTTGAACCTAGGATGGTAAACATAATTTTCTTAAACATTAAATCTTAAATTTTTGTAAATTGAACTTTTCTTGAGCCTATTGGTTTGTACTCGTCCAAGAAATTTGTTTACCTTTATTTTGATTTCCAACACATTGATTATACAAGTTTACCATCCGATCACATTTTAACCTCAAGACTAATATAGATTTTAAAAAATAAATATATAATATTTTAGAAATTGGCACAAAATTCTTTATTATGCCCCCTCCATTACCAAATGAAAGATTAATATAATTAACAAAATATGACCCAAAGTAAAGTTAAATAATCAAGAAAAATCAAACTACCTTCACCTACATCCCTAAATGATGAATGTGGCATCTATAAACCCTTCACGTCAAATTCAAAAAGAAAATACTTCAAATTCAAAAAGAAAATAATTTTTATTAAATGTTGTTTTATTGGAAATTATTAAATAATGATATTGAAAGCAGTAATAGATTGTATAAAATTAAAATATGCATATTTCGATAATTAAACATCTAAGTATTGATTTATCTTTACTCTAAATATTAAGAAAATAATTTTTATTAAATGTTGTTTTATTGGAAATTATTTAATAATGATATCAAAAGCAATAATAGATTATATAAAATTAAAATATGCATATTTCGATAATTAAACATCTAAATATTGATTTACCTTAAAAATTAGAAATTAAAAACTGATTTATTGAAAATAAGGAAAATAATAACAATATCCTAATTGTTGGTAGCATGCCTAAGTTAGATACAACAATTATGCAAACATTTATTGATTTAAAAAAAACAAATCTAAATGTTGTTTTGTTGGTGATTATTAAATATGGTTTTAAAGCACTAGTAGATTATATAAAATAAAATAAGGAAAATAATAACAATATCCTAATTGTTGGTAGCATGCCTAAGTTAGATACAACAATTATGCAAACATTTATTGATTTAAAAAAAACAAATCTAAATGTTGTTTTGTTGGTGATTATTAAATATGGTTTTAAAGCACTAGTAGATTATATAAAATAAAAATACATATATTTCAATAGTTATAAAACTACCTCTACTCTAAAATAAATAGAAATTAAACACTAGTTTTATTGAAAAATAAAGACATAATAACAAAATTGGTAATAACATGCCTAAGTCAATAGCTAATTTGATGAATTTTAATGATGCTAGATTTTTTTTATGCCTAAGTCAATAGCTAATGTGATGAAATCTAATGATGTTGGATTTTTTTTATGAAATTCATTCTTAGAGCGATGTTGATCCTTCTAGTTATTTGTGTGTGAACATAATAACACAATCTTAATTGTTGGTAGCATGTTTTAAGTCAATATCCAATTTGGTAGCATGCTTTAAGTCAATATCCAATTTGATAGCATGATTTAAGTCAATATCCAATTTGATGAAATCTAATGATAATAAATGTTTTTGATGAATTTTATTCTTAGAACGATGTTGAATATAGATATTACAAACCCACTCAAAGGTTTTTAGAATGACAATTAATGAATTAGGATGAAAAATAGAGTAACACATTATAATAATAATTTGTTAAAAAAATCACTATTTTGCAACAAAATTTCATGTTAAAATAATATTATAAAGTGTTAAAATTGCAAAAAGATGAAATAATCAATAATAATAAAATAATATTATAAAGTGTTAAAATTGAAAAAAAATGAAATGCCATGTAATAATATTATAAAAGTGTTTATAAGGAGATGTTAAAATTGAAAAGAGATGAAATGTCAATAATAATAATTGATTAATATTTAATCACTTATTTTGCAACAAAATTTCATGTTAAAGTAATATTTTAAAGTGTTAAAATTGGAAAAGAGATGGAATGTTTATGTTAATCAACAAAATTTCATGTTTTGAAAAGTTAAATAACATTCTGGTATTGCCCCTCACAAGGAAACCACTAGGGCCAAAAAGAGACTAAACAACAATAGGAAAAAACCTAAAAAACCA
Source organism: Sequoiadendron giganteum (assembly GCA_007115665.2). Taxonomy (NCBI): domain Eukaryota; kingdom Viridiplantae; phylum Streptophyta; class Pinopsida; order Cupressales; family Cupressaceae; genus Sequoiadendron; species Sequoiadendron giganteum. The sequence goes on from CM021108.1 coordinate 324,919,081, forward strand.
TAGAGATAGCCCAGGGACAACACACAGATAGTCGAAAAATAGCCAACAGACCACCAAAAAATGCAGCTAACTGGCCTCGTACCAGTTCTTGATCAGGAGGTCCACTGCCTCATCGCCCTCCCAATCCTTGTTTTCCTGGCTGTTATTCCCCTCCAGTTCTTCTTTTATAACATTTGATAGTGCACTAGTGACAAAGTGGTTCAGTTTCATAGTAAAGCGGGTCAAGCCCCTAAATCTTTTGTCCAGGGTGTTCAGCCTCTTCGCCACCATATCCAAACCTTCCCTAGTATCCCTAGTCTCCTGCATCTCACCAGGCTCAGTCACCAATGGAGTGTGCGAGTTAGAGCCACGACAAGGAGTCTTGTTGTCCATCGGCTTAGGCAAGGGCTTCTCCCCCAAGTCATCAGTCTCATCGTCAGACTCTTCCTCCTTATAACCCTTGTTGTCTAACTGCTCCACCTCCGAGTCCTCAATAATCAGTCTCTTTTTGTTGTTCTTGGCCAGCCTCCCTGATCTCCTCCTACCACTTTCCCCACCAGTCAGCTCCATGGTCCCAACAACCGTTTCCCCTCTAGAGCTGATCCCAACCACATTCCTGCCCTTACCCTTTCCTTCCTTAGCAGTCATGGCCTGCAACCCTTTCTCCTTGCCCATCTTCGGCTTGGTAACATTAGCAGCCATGTCAATCTAGGTGGCCTTAAGCTCGCAGAGCCCTTCCGCCACCTGAGCATGAGCCAAACCTAACCCACCCTTGAGCTTCTTAATGGCCACTTTGGTTTTGATACTGCCCACATTATCAACAACATGCTTCCGAGGAGGGCTCATGGACTCGGCCGAGGATATGTGAATCGAAGAAATGGGATCAACATTCTCAACATGGACAAAGATAACTTTAGGCGGGCAGAGGGCGAGATGAAAGTGGTACAGGCGAAAGATAAGCCCCTGATGGAGCGGTCCACACCAGGATTCCCGGCAATTTCCTAAAATTTCGTAATTGCAAAGTAATATAAAGTGTTAAAATTGAAAAGAGATGAAATGTCCACAATGAATGCGTTGTGAGAGATTGAATGATTCATAATGAACCTGGCAAAGTCTTGTTGAGTGTAGGAATACATTCTTACACTCATCGCCAGAACTAGATCCATCGATACATCCTTAAAAATAAAATATAGAATTGATAAAAATGAATGATTAAGTATTATGAACCTACCAAAGATCAAAGTCTTGTTGAGTGTAAGACCACATTCTTACACTCATCATAAGATTTGAATCAAATTGACCACATCATAAAAAATAAAATATAGAATTAAGATAAAAATGAATGATTCATAATGAACCTACCAAAGATCAAAGTCTTGTTGAGTGTAAGAAGAATAAATCGACCACATCATAAAAAATAAAATATAGAATAAAGATAAAATGAAACTTAAAAGATAAAATTGAAATTATACTCATATATAAAAACTATGATAAAGAGAAATAAAACTTAAAAGATAAAGGTGAAATAAAATATGGGAACTGGATAAATAAAAATAAAACTAAAGATAAAAAATAAAATATGGAACTAAAATAAAATACAAAATAAAACCCCAAGATAAATAGGAAATATAAATTTATATTAAAAATAAAACTTAAAAGATAAAATTGAAATAAAATATAAAACTAAGATAAAAATAAAAATAAAACTTAAAAGATAAAATTGAAATAAAATATTAAACTAAGATAAAAATAAAAATAAAACTTAAAAGATAAAACTGAAGTATTATAAAACTGAGATTATACTTCAACTTGAAGAAACAGATACCCTCAATCTTTGACTCCATATGAAAAAATCTCTGACTTTGACTCCATATGAAAAAACATTCAATGCTCAAATCCAAGTGAATCACTAACACTTTCTAACAAGTGATGGTTTAGAAAAACCACCGCAAAAAGACTGCCATGTTGGTTCCATCATGGATACAATGGCTGCTTTACTGAATTAATAACATATTGTCATAATGATTCTAAAATCATTGTGGCAGTTTCAATACTACATAAATAGTTACGAGGAATGCGGGAAAACTATTAAGAGATAAGGAATGCCAAAAGAAACATTAGAGGGACACTAGGGGTTTCTCACTTTTTATTTCATTATGGATTTTGAGGGTGTGCATATTTGTGTGCTTATTACCTTCTTGGAATAGGTGTGTCAAATAACTATGTGACAGGATTTTGGCCTTAAGTTTGTTTTTATATTCATCTCCTTTATCCCAATTGAAATCTTTAAATAACCAAATTAAACTGTAACATGCAAAAATATAAAGTGAAATCTACTATAAAATGAGAATTTATTATTTCCATTAGAAGTCTAGAGATAACATTATTGCCTACTACTTTGGGGTTACTCTCAACCCAGATCCTATAAAACACGTAAACGAAAGAGTCAATAGAAAAATTAGTGATTTATTAATATGAATAGTTGAGCTATGGTTTTCTAGTAACGATTTTAGTCACAAGCGTAGTGGGTGGTTTACCTACGAAGTTAGTTACAAACAAAAAATATTTTAAAATCACATGAAAATTTCTTTAAAAAATGAGAGAGGATCAATGAAGTGTTATGTAAAATTTCAACAAAAAATGATTTATAGATTTAAAAGTACTCCAAAACATAAGGAATCTTGTAACTGGAGTCATAACAGATCCATGGAAAATTACAAAGAATATGGATAATTCAAAGATCCACTCTAATAAACAGTTTAAGAAAATTAAAGAATATATTAAAATATTCGAGATATGTATATTTAGTTGAGCCCTAACTGATCCCAGAAAAATCAGTCTGGATAACTCAAAAGATCCAGTGTAATTAGTGAGACTGAGACTAAGAAAAAAAAAATCACTTTTTGGGTTCCACAACCACGCTTCCCAAGCGTACAATATGACCATCAATGTCACGAACATAGCCCAGTTTCTGACCCCACTCTTTCTCTTCTGGCTCTGCCACCATTACAGCTCCTTTCTCCACTGCACGCTACGCCCATTTTCACACAACTCAATCTATTCCATTCCATAACTAAAATATATCAATTCCAAAGAAAAGTTAACTCTGATTACCTTAAAAGCAGCATCAAGGTCATGATAGTTGAAACAGAGTTCCAGTTTGTTCCTTTGCAGATCATACAGCTTTTCATGCTCTTCACCCTTTTCTGTTATCTGCATCTCGTGCTCAATGGGTGTGAAGGCAATTGTAGTCGTTCCACTTTCAAGTTCACCCCACCTGTTACACCAATTCAAATGAGTGCTACTATTTGGAAGCAAAACAGCCGGTAATCTGTGCTCAATATAAAGACAAATACATGTTAAAATATTTTGAGACAGAGCAGTCGACTTGTTATGAGCAGTAAATGTACCTGCGGCTATGGTCGAGCCTGCGAACAGTGAGGCCAAAGGCTTTGGAGTAGAAATCAACAGATTTGCTCACATCCTTCACATACACCACTGTGTAGGCATAATGGGGAGTACACTTTCCTGCCATTTTAACTTCAATTGTGATCACTGCTTCTTTTTAGTTGAGACATCTGCTTATCAAGGGTGTTCATGGCCAATGTCGGTGGCAACAGT
>CM021108.1:324922780-324996961 GCA_007115665.2 Sequoiadendron giganteum
ATTTATGTAAGCTTGCAATGTGAAGTCATTATGTTTAGCATACCATAAACCATAGGTCAAACTACCTTGCAAATATCTGAAAATTCTTCTTACGTCATTCAAATGAGATTTTTTGGAGAAGACTGAAATCTAGCTACCATACATACAGATTGTACAATATTTGGTCTAGAGGCAGTAAGTTATAATAGACTTCCAATCATATATCTAAACATGGTTTGATCAACATCTAGTGAATCATCATTCTTGGACAACTTTCATCCAATCACTATAGGTGTACTAATAGGCTTACAATCATCCATTTGAAACCTTTTCAACATGTTTTTAGCATACTTGGTTTGTAAAATAAAAATTCCTTTGTCTAATTGTGAAATTTGCAAACCAAGAAAGTAGGAAAACTCACCTATCATTGACATTTCAAATTCTTGTTGCATTTGAACAGAAACCTTCTTGCATAAATTATCATGACTTCCAACAAAGATGATATCATCTACATAAATAACAACAATGATCATATGGTTACCTTCCACTTTGGTGTAGAGATTTTTGTCAAAACATCTTTTATTGAAGGCTTGTTGATGCAAATAGTTGTCCAATCTAGAGTACCATGCTCTAGGTGTTGTTTTAACCCATATAATTCTTTTCTCAATCTGCATACATAATCTCCTTGTTCAAGTGACTCAAACCCTTCAGGTTGTTCCATGTAAAATTCTTCCTCGAGATTACCATTTAAGAATGCGTACTTAACATCCAGTTGATAAACTTTGTAGTTCTTATATGTTGAGAATGCTAAGAACATTCTAATGGCCTCTAGTCTTGCAACAGAAGCAAATGTTTCCTCAAAATCTATGCCCTTAATTTGTGAGTATCCCTTGCATACTAGTCTAGCTTTATTTCTAATCACTTTACCTTCTTCATTCACTTTGTTTTTGTACACCCATTTTGTGCCAATAATGTTCTTATCAACTGGCCTTGGAACTAAATCCCATGTTTTGTTTATTTCAATCTAATGTAGCTCCTCTTTCATAGCCTTTATCCAATCTCCACTCTTGCTGGCCTCATTATAACTCTTTGGTTCTATTTCAATTAGAAGAAACAAATTGACTTGATCATCATTTCCAACATGTCTTCTTCTAGTTTGTACACCAAGATCTTTGCTTCCTATAATATGATTGTCAGGGTGATATTTTTGAGCATACTTTCTTGGGGGTTATTTGGATTTCTTGCAACTACATCTTCATTTTCTGATTGCTCTTCATTTTCATCATGATCTTAAATGTGATTTTCTGATTTTTATCTTTGACTACTGCAAATCTTCATCTATTCTCACATGTACACACTCAATTACTCTCTTGAGGTGTTTGTTAAAACACTTATATGCTTTACTATGAGTTGATTATCTTAAGAATATCCCATCATCACATCTTGCATCAAAGCTACCAAGCCCATCATTTTCTTTCTTAATGAAACACTTACTACCAAAAACTTTGAAGTATTTGAGAGAAGGTTTCTTACCATACCATAGCTCATAAGGTGTCCTTTTGTTGCACACTCTTAGATGGGCTCTATTTAATGTGTATACTATTGTATGAACAACCTCTTTCCAATAAACATCCAGTAGGTTTGACTCATTAAGCATAGTTGTTGCCATTTCTTTCACACTCCCATTCTTCCTCTCAACAACTCCATTTTGCTGAGGTGTTCGAGCAATAGAATATTGTCTTCTCATTCCATGTTGTTCACAATAGTCTTCAAACTGATTTGATGTAAATTCTCCACCATGGTCTGATCTTAAACATTTCAACTTGAAACCACTTTGTTTCTCAACCATTTTTCAGAATACTTTGAATATTTCAAATGCTTGTGACTTATCCTGTAGGAAAGTTACCCAAGTCATCCTTGAGTAGTCATCTATCAACAACATAAAGTATTTGTCACCATTCAAGGATCTTGTCCTTGTAGGACCACATAAATTTGTATGTACTAACTCAAGTGGCCTAGTGGTTGAGTACTCTTTTGTCTCGAAACTCACTTTGGTTTGCTTCCCTTTTTGACATCCATCATAAATAATGTTTACTGGTTTAGTTATCTTTGGCATATGTCTCACATAACCTTTTGAGCTTACCTTGACAAGATTGCCAAAATTTATGTGGCGTAGCCTTCTATGCCATAACCAACTCTCATCCATTTGTCCAAACATACATTGAGCTTCATGACATTCTCTCAAGTTGTAGACATTTCCATTTGTTCTTTTACCTTCAACAATTAATCTTCCATTGTTCTCTTTTTTGATTTCACATCCTTTGGAATCAAATGAAAACTTATAACCGCTATCACACATTTGACTTACACTAAGTAAGTTGTGTTTCAGCCCTTCCACATAGTAGACATCCTTTGTGAGTAGTTTTCCATCAATGCTTAGGGTTCCTTTACCTTTTATCTTGATTGAAGAGTTATTCCCAAGCTTAACTGAACCACCATTCCAATCTTCTAACTGTTTGAATTTGTTCTTGTCGCCAGTCATGTGGTTGGAACAACCACTATCTATCACCCATAGATTTTTCTTCTCTGCATGTAATGTTGTTTGTGCTATCATGCTTGACTGAACTTTGTATTTACTCACCTCTTTCCATTATTGCTTGGTTTCATTCTTCTTTGCTGCTACTGTTTGTTCATCTTTATTCTTGGGGGTAGCAACTACACTCTTTTCAAGTTTAGCATATTTTTCTCTACAAAACTTTGTAGTGTGTCCATAGTTATGAGAATAACAACATTCTCTATTTTGATTAAACATAGAAAATTTAAAGCTTTTACTGATTTGATTTAAACTTCCACAATCTACACTTCTATGTCCCAGATTATTGCAATGGTGACGCTCTATATCCAAATCTCTCAAGGGTGCAAAATAATTTTTTCTTATGAAACTTGGAACTGCTCTTCTCACCATTTTGCAATGAATGAACTTATGACCATAAGCATTGCATCTAAAACAATAACCATAAAATCTAGGAGTATACCAATTATTATACTGAGAAATGTTTCTTGTTGTTTTCACAACAACAGTAGATCTTCTCACCCTTGGGGCAACAACATTAACATGTAGGACAACAAGTTTATTCTTTGGAGCATAAATACTATCTCTTGGAACAAAAAAATTATCACTTGGGGCAACATCAATATTATCAACAATAACTTTTTCACTTGGGGCAGCGATGAAAACAATCTTCTTCTTGGATTTTTCACCCATATTGGAGCTCTCACCATGTTCATAGCCTATACCACTATAATCCTTGCTCTTTTTTTTCTTACCAAGTATATCATTTAGTGCATTAGTGTTGCACTCATTTTTCATTCTCAACTTTAGGTCTTCTTGACAAGTCTCTAACTCTTTCCTTAGAGTTACTACCTCTTGTTCCAACCCTTGAAATTCTTTTTGCTTTGCCTCAACTTATGATTTCAAAAAATCACTCATTCTTCAAGCTTCTTCCAACTGTGTCTTTAGAGTGATAATATTATTTTCTAATTGGTCTTGTTCTTTTAATGTACTGTTCTTGATTTTGGAATGCTCTTTCTTCAACTTGTTTAACTCACTAAGAGCACAAATCAGCTCTCCTTCAAGATTAACCTCAACATCATCTTCATCTTCCTCATCACTATCAACTATTTTTGAATTTTTAGATTGAGCAATATTTTCAATCTTTGAAGTCTTCTTTTCATTTAGAACTTCTTGAGCCATGAAGATATTTATCTCTTTCTCATCTTCACTAGTATCTTCAGCTGAATCACTTTCATCATCTGATGTTTCACTTTCAATAGTGAGAAGACTTCTCTTCTTCTTAAAGTTTTTCTTCTTAGATTTATAGAAGTTCTTAGGTTTGAACTTATTAGTTTCTTCAACGTTTTCTTCCTTCTTCTTATAAGGACACTTAGCAGCAAAATTTCCAATCTTGCCACAATTAAAACACTTGAAGGGCAGCTTGTATTTATACTTTCCCGAACCTTTCTTTAGTTTCTTGACAAAAATTGCTTCAGTATTGTCAAGTTCTTCTTGATCAATGTTTAATGCTAGCTCTTTTCCTTTCTTCACTAAGTTGAAGGTAGCTTCTCTCTTAGAAGGTTCAACACTCACATTCCTCATTTCATAGACTGATAATGAACCAAATAATTCATCCATGGAGAAAGTATTCAAGTCCCTTGCTTCTTCTATGGCATAAACTTTATTGTCATATTTTGATGTTAGTGACCTTATAACTTTCTTAACAATTACATTATCCTCAATTTCTTCTACAAGTCCTCTTACAACATTAACAATCTCATCAACTCTTAGCAAGTAATCAACAATCTTCTCATCTAATTCCCTTGAATCTTCAATCCTTCAAAAAGAGTTCTGAGATTTTGCATCTTGGCTTTCTTCACACTCTCATCACCTTCATAAATATTTTGTAGCTTATCCCAAGTTTGTTTTTCAGATTTGTAGTGCATAACTTTGATAAACTTAGTATCAAATAATCCACTAAGAATAACATGTTTGGCCTTGGCATTGTACTCATATTCTTTCTTAGCATCAGAGCCAGTTGGAGGAGTTTGGGGAATAGTATAACCATTTTTTACACTCAACCACACATCACAACCTAAGGAGGACAAGTAGGTTTCCATTCTTCTACTCTAGAAGGCATAGTTAGTGCCATAAAACATAGGTACTTTCACAGAAGAGGATTCATGCTTAGACATTGTGTTCACAAATCATAATCTACCCAAGCTAGATAAAGCTTTCTAATAGGGAACCTAATGCTCTAATACCAATTGAAGGAACAAAAAGACCACTGAGAGGGGGGGTGAATCAATGAACTACAATTTTCAACCTGTAAGAAATATGATAATGAACTCTAAAAGCATAAACTAGAAGAAAGGAAAGGTCTTTAAGTCAAACACACAAAATACATCCCATAATACAAGATATACGAGGAAAACCCAAGATGGGAAAAAACCTCGGTGAGAATAGCTATTGGAGGCTACTACTCCAACCTAGCCTCACAATGCAAATGTTTCCTATTACAATTTATGGGCACCAATCCAAAGGAACACCAATTCCTAATTTATGAGCTGCAACTCAAAGGAGCCTCTACCCCTAATCTGAGCACCCACTCAGATGATTACACTAAGAAGGATTTTTTTATTACAATTCAATTTCATGTTGCAAATGAAGTTTTGCAACTTAAATATATTTAGAATTGCACTTTTATTGTTTTTTTGTCCTCAAACAACCTCTGGTCTGCAAGTGTTCTTGTAGTCACTCAACAAGACTCTTATGATCTATATCTTCTTAACAAGTCTCTGCAAAATCTAACACATGCCTTCACACACTCCTGCAGCAAATGAAAACATTCTATACTTTGAAAATATGCATACTCTATTTTTATAGAGTCATCTAATCTCTTTTTCACCTCTCTGCTCTCCACTCATACCCACTTTCTTTCACTATACTGGAGATCAACCACACTAATGAAAAATTAATTTTCTATATATTACATCAATAAGATCAAAGATACTTTGTAGCCCTAAACTTCAAATAAAGAATTCTGCAATTTTCTGTCAGTAACTTTTTAACTTTTCTGTAGCAATCTGTCTACAGATTTATGATATTCTCATGTAGCAACTGTTTGTAGAATTATTAATAAACCTAAATCTTATTCTCCTTCTATTATTCCACCTGAAAATATTTAATGCTCTTCTTGAGCAACTTAAATATTCGATGTTGCTACACATATTTAAACTAGTTGTAATGAATTTAAAAAGCATCCTTATTTTAATCAAAACAAACAACTTCCTATAGCATCAATTTGATTTTCCTTGTTTACCAACAGCTTGTAAATATGATTTCTCAATCAAATCTGTAATAAATATGAACCTTATCTAGGGCATCACATCAATTAAACAGACTCAACAAGAGTTAAGTTAAAAAGATTTGAAAAATGTTTCATCTTGTTCTGCTACAAAAACTTCATTGAATAAAATATGATATGCATCGAAGGTTTGTTTTGCCCAGACAAATCTGATTTCAAATAAGTAATAAATATAAACCTAATCTAGGGCATCACCATCTTCTTTGATAGCCTTAGCAAGAGGTATGAAATCTAGATAAAAAGATTATAAAATCTTTGCATTCAAACACTGCTACAGAAACTTTGCCACCAAGTAAGGAATAAAAGCAGATTTTGTTCGAATCATTCCAATGTAGCTCAAAACAAGGAAATATTTTTTCTTTAAAACAAAAATCTAATGTAATTGCCTTGTCATAGTGAGGTGTCGACATAGGGTTTAAACCACCCTACCTAGTGTTTGAACAAGAGCTTCAACTCAGGGTTAAGTCGGTTGCATATTATCCTGTAGCTGTCAAAGTCTTTGAGCACTAATGTATGTAAATTTGATCTTCTGTAGTCGCACACGACAAAAACTCTACACATGCATAAAACCCTACAAAAAAATTTTTGGCCAAATCTTCACCTCTTCACCAAGTGATTACTAACACATCATCATGCCACAAATTCTTTGCCACGTGTATGCCATGTCGATAGTCTCTAAATCTACCTTTTTGCATATTTAAAATATTAACCACGCTAACTTCAAAATAAGATGTTAAGTCTCTATCGTTGGGAAGCTCCTATCACTTTGCAGTCATCTTCCTGTCACATGACTTCCTGTCGCATAAACTGCACAATACTATGGCTACAAACTGTGAGGTTCCTGTAGCGATGCTTGTTCTTGTAGTTGCATACAAATCTTTGTAGACCATGAGTTGGCATGAATGGCAATCTAATGCCAATCAACAAAACTTAATGCCAACAAAGAGAGGTTATATTTTCCATACACCCACAAACCTGAGGAGAGGGTGAGTAACAGATCCTTTGAAGAAGTAAACTTGAAAATAAATAATCCTCTAGTCATGGCATTGACATCCACATTGCCTTTAAGATGCCATTTATTATTTGTACATCGGTGGACCATATCAATGGATTCAATCGAAAATTAAAAAATTCCCACTAGAAAGTTCTCCATCAATAAAACAATCCTATCCATAGTTGAGTTAAGAAGATAAATTCTCGTTCCAAACTCAGATTCCAAAAGAACCAGATGCTTTTTTACTCCTTCAATGGTATGAGAGGAACCTTGAGGAGAGTTGATAAGTGCATTTTTCTAGCCCTTGGGCCCTAGGATGGTAGGAATCATAGGCTCCCCAACAGGTCCCTCCAAAGGAGGAGGGACCCCCAAGGAAAGTGGAATAGTATGTGTGAGGTGCGTTGTAGATTCTAGAGGGGATAGGAGAGGGGGATCGTGAGGTACCCCCAAGGAATCATCCACCATGAACACATGGGGTTCAAAAATTAGAGTGGGAAATCAAATCAAGAATTTTCATTTTCCATTTGAATGTTATCTATTATTATAGCATGTCCAATTGTTGATACCATCTCATGTTTGTAATTTATATGTGTTGTGTCATTTGGTAACTGTGACTCTAAAACTCAATACAAAGCACTAATCTTGGAAGCGTTTAACCCTCCAAGCACTTTAAATAAAAAATATATTTAAACTTAGTAGGTTAGGCAGATGTTAGTTTGCATGTATTTTATGATTTACCTAACCATGGAAATATCTCTAGTGAACGCCAAGATTTTTTATCCTTATAAAATCATGTGTTGCATGCTTTCATCAACTTTATAGAGGTTATATGTGCAATAGGTTATTCCTTTGTCTAGTGATAAACTTTGTGGCTACGTGTACATAAGATACTTTTGTAAGTTTTTATATTTATCTATCTTCAATTACGACTAAATCTTGTTAATGATTACCTTTAGGAAATACCCTCTTGTGCCTACTAATCCCAAATTGAAGGACAAAATATCCACTTTGCAATTGGCCTATCATCAATCATAGTTTGTTGATGAGTGATCTATCTTGCATTCAATAATGACACATCCCTAGCCTTGAAACAAATTGGCCCCTCTAAAATTGTGAGTAGTGATTTTGGGACCCATCCCCCATGCTAATCTTTCTTCAAGTTTACTTATAAGTAATGTTGATCCAACTCATTTTTTTATCTATAGAATTAAAATAAAAATTTCTACCCCTTTGCTTCTTAAATAGCTAACTATGGCAACCTTCATCTTTCCAACATGACAACAATCAATCACACTAAAAACTCTTGAAAATGTATATGAAATTGTTCATACAAAATATAACTTAGTAGAATGTCTCTAAAATAAATTATGTCATTGACTCTCTTCTCATGCTCTTCTCTCATCACAATTAGACTTCACAACTTCATGCTCGCTTATTTCCAAATGAAAAATGATTTGTTGCACTACCTCATTTCATATGCCTATTGTTCATACAAAATATAAATCAATAAAATGTGTAACATTTTCATTATACATGTTTGATATAAACCTCTAAAATAAATTGTACTATTGAATCTATTCTCATTATCTTCTTTCATCACACTTAGACTTCACAATTTCATGCTCACTTATTTCCTAATGAGAAATGATTCATTGGCCTACCTCATTTCACATGTCTACTCTTGCAAGACATGGGATTAAAGATAGTGTGCTCAACCATACACCCATGACATTAAAATTCTAGCCCTCAACCCTAAATATAGGAACTCAAGCCCTATATATAGGTCCTTACTCTAAACCTTAAACCCAATACACTAAAGTTAAATTTACTAAATTCTCAACCATAAACCCATGACTATAAATCATAGACCCTAAACCTTGAACCTAGGATGGTAAACATAATTTTCTTAAACATTAAATCTTAAATTTTTGTAAATTGAACTTTTCTTGAGCCTATTGGTTTGTACTCGTCCAAGAAATTTGTTTACCTTTATTTTGATTTCCAACACATTGATTATACAAGTTTACCATCCGATCACATTTTAACCTCAAGACTAATATAGATTTTAAAAAATAAATATATAATATTTTAGAAATTGGCACAAAATTCTTTATTATGCCCCCTCCATTACCAAATGAAAGATTAATATAATTAACAAAATATGACCCAAAGTAAAGTTAAATAATCAAGAAAAATCAAACTACCTTCACCTACATCCCTAAATGATGAATGTGGCATCTATAAACCCTTCACGTCAAATTCAAAAAGAAAATACTTCAAATTCAAAAAGAAAATAATTTTTATTAAATGTTGTTTTATTGGAAATTATTAAATAATGATATTGAAAGCAGTAATAGATTGTATAAAATTAAAATATGCATATTTCGATAATTAAACATCTAAGTATTGATTTATCTTTACTCTAAATATTAAGAAAATAATTTTTATTAAATGTTGTTTTATTGGAAATTATTTAATAATGATATCAAAAGCAATAATAGATTATATAAAATTAAAATATGCATATTTCGATAATTAAACATCTAAATATTGATTTACCTTAAAAATTAGAAATTAAAAACTGATTTATTGAAAATAAGGAAAATAATAACAATATCCTAATTGTTGGTAGCATGCCTAAGTTAGATACAACAATTATGCAAACATTTATTGATTTAAAAAAAACAAATCTAAATGTTGTTTTGTTGGTGATTATTAAATATGGTTTTAAAGCACTAGTAGATTATATAAAATAAAAATACATATATTTCAATAGTTATAAAACTACCTCTACTCTAAAATAAATAGAAATTAAACACTAGTTTTATTGAAAAATAAAGACATAATAACAAAATTGGTAATAACATGCCTAAGTCAATAGCTAATTTGATGAATTTTAATGATGCTAGATTTTTTTTATGCCTAAGTCAATAGCTAATGTGATGAAATCTAATGATGTTGGATTTTTTTTATGAAATTCATTCTTAGAGCGATGTTGATCCTTCTAGTTATTTGTGTGTGAACATAATAACACAATCTTAATTGTTGGTAGCATGTTTTAAGTCAATATCCAATTTGGTAGCATGCTTTAAGTCAATATCCAATTTGATAGCATGATTTAAGTCAATATCCAATTTGATGAAATCTAATGATAATAAATGTTTTTGATGAATTTTATTCTTAGAACGATGTTGAATATAGATATTACAAACCCACTCAAAGGTTTTTAAGTCAATATCCAATTTGGTAGCATGCTTTAAGTCAATATCCAATTTGATGAAATCTAATGATAATAAATGTTTTTGATGAAATTTATTCTTAGAACGATGTTGAATATAGATATTACAAACCCACTCAAAGGTGTTTAAAATGACAATTAATGAATTAGGATGAAAAATAGAATAACACATTATAATAATAATTTGTTAAAAAAAAGTCACTATTTTGCAACAAAATTTCATGTTAAAATAATATTATAAAGTGTTAAAATTGCAAAAAGATGAAATGTCAATAATAATAAAATAATATTATAAAGTGTTAAAATTGAAAAAAAATGAAATGTCAATAATAATAATATTATAAAGTGTTATAATTGAAAAAGAGATGAAATGTCAATAATAATAATTCAATTATGTTAATCACTATTTTGCAACAAAATTTCATGTTAAAGTAATATTTTAAAGTGTTAAAATTGGAAAAGAGATGGAATGTTTATGTTAATCAACAAAATTTTATGTTAAAGTAATATTATAAAGTGTTAAAATTGAAAAAGAGATGAAATGTCAATGAATCTGTTTGTGAAGTTGAATGATTCATAATGAACCTACCAAAGATCAAAGTCTTGTTGAGTGTAAGACCACATTCTTACACTCATCATAAGATTTGAATCAAATTGACCACATCATAAAAAATAAAATATAGAATTACGATAAAAATGAATGATTCATAATGAACCTACCAAAGATCAAAGTCTTGTTGAGTGTAAGACCACATTCTTACACTCATCATAAGATTCGAATCAAATCGACCACATCATAAAAAATAAAATATAGAATTAAGATAAAAATGAATGATTCATAATGAACCTACCAAAGATCAAAGTCTTGTTGAGTGTAAGAAGAATAAATCGACCACATCATAAAAAATAAAATATAGAATTAAGATAAAAATAAAACTTAAAAGATAAAACTGAGATTATACTCATATAGAACTATGATAAAAATAAAACTTAAAAGATAAAATTGAAATAAAATATAGAACTAAGATAAAAATAAAATATAGAATTAAGATAAAAATAAAAATAAAACTTAAAAGATAAAAAATATAGAAGTATGATAAAAATAAAAAAAGATAAAATTGAAATAAAATATAAAACTAAGATAAAAATAAAAATAAAACTTAAAAGATAAAATTGAAATAAAATATAAAACTAAGATAAAAATAAAAATAAAACTTAAAAGATAAAATTGAAATAAAATATTAAACTAAGATAAAAATAAAAATAAAACTTAAAAGATAAAACTGAAGTATTATAAAACTGAGATTATACTTCAACTTGAAGAAACAGATACCCTCAATCTTTGACTCCATATGAAAAAATCTCTGACTTTGACTCCATATGAAAAAACATTCAATGCTCAAATCCAAGTGAATCACTAACACTTTCTAACAAGTGATGGTTTAGAAAAACCACCGCAAAAAGACTGCCATGTTGGTTCCATCATGGATACAATGGCTGCTTTACTGAATTAATAACATATTGTCATAATGATTCTAAAATCATTGTGGCAGTTTCAATACTACATAAATAGTTACGAGGAATGCGGGAAAACTATTAAGAGATAAGGAATGCCAAAAGAAACATTAGAGGGACACTAGGGGTTTCTCACTTTTTATTTCATTATGGATTTTGAGGGTGTGCATATTTGTGTGCTTATTACCTTCTTGGAATAGGTGTGTCAAATAACTATGTGACAGGATTTTGGCCTTAAGTTTGTTTTTATATTCATCTCCTTTATCCCAATTGAAATCTTTAAATAACCAAATTAAACTGTAACATGCAAAAATATAAAGTGAAATCTACTATAAAATGAGAATTTATTATTTCCATTAGAAGTCTAGAGATAACATTATTGCCTACTACTTTGGGGTTACTCTCAACCCAGATCCTATAAAACACGTAAACGAAAGAGTCAATAGAAAAATTAGTGATTTATTAATATGAATAGTTGAGCTATGGTTTTCTAGTAACGATTTTAGTCACAAGCGTAGTGGGTGGTTTACCTACGAAGTTAGTTACAAACAAAAAATATTTTAAAATCACATGAAAATTTCTTTAAAAAATGAGAGAGGATCAATGAAGTGTTATGTAAAATTTCAACAAAAAATGATTTATAGATTTAAAAGTACTCCAAAACATAAGGAATCTTGTAACTGGAGTCATAACAGATCCATGGAAAATTACAAAGAATATGGATAATTCAAAGATCCACTCTAATAAACAGTTTAAGAAAATTAAAGAATATATTAAAATATTCGAGATATGTATATTTAGTTGAGCCCTAACTGATCCCAGAAAAATCAGTCTGGATAACTCAAAAGATCCAGTGTAATTAGTGAGACTGAGACTAAGAAAAAAAAAATCACTTTTTGGGTTCCACAACCACGCTTCCCAAGCGTACAATATGACCATCAATGTCACGAACATAGCCCAGTTTCTGACCCCACTCTTTCTCTTCTGGCTCTGCCACCATTACAGCTCCTTTCTCCACTGCACGCTACGCCCATTTTCACACAACTCAATCTATTCCATTCCATAACTAAAATATATCAATTCCAAAGAAAAGTTAACTCTGATTACCTTAAAAGCAGCATCAAGGTCATGATAGTTGAAACAGAGTTCCAGTTTGTTCCTTTGCAGATCATACAGCTTTTCATGCTCTTCACCCTTTTCTGTTATCTGCATCTCGTGCTCAATGGGTGTGAAGGCAATTGTAGTCGTTCCACTTTCAAGTTCACCCCACCTGTTACACCAATTCAAATGAGTGCTACTATTTGGAAGCAAAACAGCCGGTAATCTGTGCTCAATATAAAGACAAATACATGTTAAAATATTTTGAGACAGAGCAGTCGACTTGTTATGAGCAGTAAATGTACCTGCGGCTATGGTCGAGCCTGCGAACAGTGAGGCCAAAGGCTTTGGAGTAGAAATCAACAGATTTGCTCACATCCTTCACATACACCACTGTGTAGGCATAATGGGGAGTACACTTTCCTGCCATTTTAACTTCAATTGTGATCACTGCTTCTTTTTAGTTGAGACATCTGCTTATCAAGGGTGTTCATGGCCAATGTCGGTGGCAACAGTATTTACACGTGTACTGCTAATGCATGCAGTCATTCTTGCTTCTCTTGCCACCTGTTCTCTTACTTTTTCAAATCTTCCATCGATAGCATCCACCTATCAAAAGAAAACCGCATTTCAAAAAGTCGAGTCAATTAGTCAAAATGCGAATTTTGAAGTGAAATAGTTAAGAGTAACTTCATTTTATTTATATTAAAAAGATATAGGTACTTAAAATGTTTTATCAATAATCAAGATAATTTGTATTTATTCATCATTTGATTTTAATAAATTTGACATTTTATTAAATTTGGAGGAATAGTATTAAAGAGGGCGGGTAAGGTATTTGAATAGATTTAGTGTAGTAAAGGTGGGAATTTCACATCTTCTATTTTTTTTAAATTAATATAATAATTATTGTATAAAAATGATTTATTATTATTATTTAAGTTGATAAATAATAAGATTTTGGTGTTGTTTTTTATTTATATTTATTTTTAATGTTTGTATTTAATTTTTGGTTTATAATTATTTTTTTTAATTTTGGGTCAGTTTTATGATTGTAAAAATTATCCATTCACTTCAAAAATTAATTTTAAAATGGATTTAATTATTTTTCCTTTAATTATTGTTGTGAATTGATTTGAAGTGCAAAATAGTTGAATTGCACACTATGGTGTTGTATTTAAGAATAAACCTAATTTATTAGAACATTTATTGTATATAAGGAATTTAAACACTTCTTGCACACATCATGGATCTTACCCAAAAACATCGGTTTGAAATCTTTTATAAAATTTGACATGATGGAGTCAACAATCCTTGTCATGTGCAAAATATTAAGCACACAATCAACATTTTATGTGAAGATCAAATTAAATTTTTTAAGACAAGCTAAAAATAAATAAATAAAAACTTAACAAAGATCATATTTGTGATCCACACATGCAATAGTGAGTGACTATACAATCACAAATAAAGTTATAGAAAAATTAGAATTTTCACAAATTTTGTTGCATTTGTCTAATAGAGCCTAATTTTCTATAATAGTAATGTTGGTGTATCATGTTGGGAAATATGACAAATCATCTTCTAATCCTTTGTGTGTAAATATTAAATTTATTGCTAAGGTTAGGATGGGTGTTGGGAACATACTACAAGTACTAAGAATATTTATGGATTATTAAATGTAATATCAATTCAATAGACATTTAATAATTCCATACATAACTATAATAAGGGAAGAAAAATCACTCAAGAAATTTCTTAAAGACTACTATGCAATCTTGGGTTAGATGATCAATCTAATCTAAATTGAAGAATTTCTTTAATAACACTTCAACCACAAGGTAGAAAAAGATTACTAATCTCATGGGATTCAATTTGGACAACCTTCCTTTGTAATTCTTGGGTGTTCCTTTATTTTGCAAAACCAATTAAAATGGTTTATGGAAAAAAGTGATATCAACCATTCAAAAAAGAACCATTTATTCGAAAGGGAGATGAATAACTTTGGCTAGGAGCCTAATCATGATTAGAGAAATGATAATGGTGATCCCAACCTATTTGATGTCTATTCTCAAAATTTCAAAAGGTGTAATTACAAACCTAGAAAATTGTATATAAGGAACTTCCTTTGAAAACCTGAAATATTGATAAGGAGAAAATTAATATTTTCATTGTTTGTGATAAGATTTTCCAACCAAAATCTTAGGATGGAGCTAGGATAATCAACATAGAAGCTCAAAAAATGGCCCTTAGTGCTAAAATTTCCTAGACCATGTGTGCAAATTTGAACACTAAATGATGTAGAATTGTGTAGGCTAAGTACATTGATATAATGAGTTTTTTTAACCTTGGATAGACCCCCTTCTAGTACCAAAAAAAGGAACTTCATCATCATTGTAGAGATGCCATCATCCCTCATCTTTTGTGGATCATTCACCATGTTGAGAAAGCCCCTTTTTGGGAAGACTCATGGAACAATATTACCCCTCACAAAAAATAGAGGAACTAGAGGATGATATATTAATCCTTAAGAAAATATGATGAGATAAAGAAAAAGACTTCATGAAGCTTTGTTGGTGTAATTAATTATTTAATTACACTTACATAAGTTTACTTAGGCATTTAATTATATTCCTAGGTATCATTTACTATGTGATAGGTTCACATGTTTGCTTAGGATGAAAGATTCCTTCTAGAAGATGAGTTGTCTTTTCTAGAAGCCTTATCCTATCTTCACATTATCCTAGGAAGTTAGTTAGTTGTCACATTTCATAAGATTATAACACATGTCAACATCATATTACATACTACATCTCAACCTTGCCTATATAAGCAAGGCTTCTTATGTACTTTGCCATATTCAATTTGGCATTCGGGTATGTGTAGGATCATGATGGGCCAAAAAGTTTCAATGAGAAAAAAATCATGTTTTGGATCGACTCAAAAACGCGGAAATGCCGAGTTGACTTTTCTAGGTTCGGTTGTCAGTACATTTAGTCAAGTCAAAGCCCAAAGCTAGTTTCTACAAATCGGATATCGGATTTGGATCGGATATCCGATCCAAATCCGATATTCAATTTGTGGAAACATTATATAAAAGCCAGCCGACTCTTACAACTTCATTTTTCACTGTTTGCACGCAGGCGCACAAGGAAAAGCGAAAATCCGATATTCGCTTCTATCAGATATCTGATTTCAAAGGTAAGTATTTGGTTTTTTAAATGTTTTAATCGATTTTTCAAGTAGATTCTCTTAATTTGAAGTAGTTTTTATGAAATTTTGATCAAAAATAGGGTTTTCTATTGATTTTGATCAAAAATAGGGTTTTCTATTGATTTTTATCAAAAACTAGAGTTTACATTGAATTTTTATTAAAAATTAATGTTTCTAAATGGATTTTGATTAAAAACTAGTGTTGTTGATGTATTGTAATAAAAAATTAGAGTTTTTTATGGATTAATGTGAAAAAGGAGGGGTTTTTTGGGATTTTTACTAAAAACTAGGGTTTTTTTACAATAATTTCATTTATATCGTGTATTTTCAATTAGATTAATTAGTTTTTTAACTTTAATCAGGTATTATGGCTAAGAATGAAAATCTACAAATGCCAAACGCTCCACCACCTCCGCAACCAAATGCTCCACCACTTCCACAACCACCAATTGAAGACTTAATTGGTGAAAAATTGGGGCAATTGAGGGGCATTTGTGAAGTTTATAAGACAATCCCTCGATTGAGAGATATGACAAACATATTGAAGGAAATAATAAAAAATATAGAAACCCTCTCCACCCAACATAATTCCTTTCATTTGTGGTGAGAAGACATGAGGGAATATCATGGATGTGGATTGTCTTACGATGAGGTGAAAGATCTCCGAATAACCAAAGCCCAAATAGCCTCTTTATTCATTGACCCCCACTCCGGTTTGCCAGTGAATGTTAATAAAACAAAAATTTCTATAAAATGGCGCATTCATAGGGACATTGTAGCTAACTTTTGGGATCATTGGTGTATGGTTTTTGATAAACCACCAAACAATAATTCCGATATACCATTTTACTTTGTTAAAAAATTATATGTTGAGTTTGTGTTAGGGCATCATGTCAATTACTTTGACATTAAACCCTTCCAGGGCGTCGGTGGAGGTATGCCTCAGGATAGACCAGGGGTAGTTAGGGTAGTCCCATGCCCAAATGTTCCCCTTCCTCCCCTTCCTCACCTTCCTTCGCCACCTCCAATATATCATCCAAAGATTATCCAGGATGCAACCACACAGACTATTTAGGCTAGTCACTCTTTGAGTGGTCATTTGGTTTTGCATGCTTCTATAGTAGCTCAACCACATTTTGGTGATGTTGGCGAAGGCTCGAGTGCTGGCGCATCATCCTCCTCAGGTCCACATATTTGTGTGCCACATACTTGCACTATGTGCCGCCAGATATGCTTGGGTCCTCTTGTACAACCCGTTGAGCATCCCTTGGACACTTTTGATTATGACCTCCATGATTTGGACATTATAGATCAGTCGCAGGGGAGTGGAGCGTACCCTATAGAGTCCTCTCTTGCTAGAGAGGGGGATGCTAGAATAGTGACATAGGTAAGATTTAAGTTGTAATTTCATAACTTGCATTTGTTTTTAAATGAATATTAATAAGAGATAGTATCAAGTACTAATATTTATTTATATGGTCTATTTAACAGTTGATGTTTGAGGAGGAGCTCACACGGGTGACTGATAGCACCCTTAGGGCCATTTCATTTGGATTGGACACACACATAGTATATATTTTCGCACTCACTCGTTTAAATTTTATATTATATCCTTGCTTATCATTTGAATTGTCATTAATGAAATTATATAATAACTTATATGCTTATCTTATTTTCCTCTTGTAGGAAATACCCAGTGCGAGTGAGGTGCAACCTCATCCAGATGATGGAGGGGCAAAGTTAGATAAGGGGAAGGTAATTGAACTCAAATTGGATTGAATTAAGATTTTTAAGATCTTATATTGATTATACATACATCGACATAGATTGGTAGTTTCATATGTACTTGTAAATTTTATGTACAGGCAATTATGAGCTATATAGATTTGTTGACAAAGGACACACCACCTAAAGGAGTAGGTATTGGAACACCTCAAGGACTAGGTGTTGAAACACCTCAAGAAGGAGGTGTTGAAACACCTGAAGGAGATAAAGAAAAAAGATCAACCTAAAGAGGTATGTGTTTATTTTATTTTGTGTTTGGTAAATATGTTTCTATTACCAATAATCGTATGCTAACTTGGATCAATTTTATGTTTTTGTTCACATATATAGATTGGCATTTCAAATGTTGGTTTGGTATATTCGAGGACTCCTGACCCTTTGAAGAGACGTATATTTTAGGTAATCAAGATTTCAATTTTAGAGTTCAATTAAAATTCAATGTATATTGATTTTGATGTTAATTATTCAATTTTAAATTATATAGTATAACTAATCTCAATTGTGGTTTGATTTTTTCTTGTGCGGCTACCTTCAGAGCCAACGAGTGCTTCAAAGAGGCTCCATTTTGATGATCCACCAGTAGTTTAGGATGAGATAGAAATTTTGGCATGTAAATTTTGAATACATATTGAGATGGCATATGCCACATTTTGTAAAACTTTGTTTGAGTTGGCGTCAATGCCATTTTTGTATATGGACATACACTTGATTATTGGATAATTTGATATATAGAAGTTGACAATCGAAATTTAATTTGTTCCTCATGTGCATGATTAAACTCTTTGAAAATTTTATCTTGAGCAATGGTTAAATATCAATGTACAATAGCATAAAAAAGAATGGTTATATTATGTAGTTTATATTTATATCACTGATTACATTGCATTACACATCTTTCAAACTCAAATCATTACTTCACATTGCATAACTAAAAACTATGAGCAGTTGTCAATTGCATTTGTTTGTCATTGAATTCTATGAGACCACATTTCTTTGAAGTTTTTTTTCAAATAGTCCACTGCCTTGTCTATGCTACCACATTTTTCATACATGATAGCGATCACATTAAGTTGTAATAAATTAAATGATAGCCTATGGCTATTTAATTTATACTCATTTGATTTAAATGGATGAGGCCGACCTTCCTTGATATTATTTTGTAATTTATTATTTTCAAGAGAGGTCGACCTCCTTGAAGAGTCACCTTATTTTGTATAAATACAAGGTGATGTTTGTTCATTTCCTCAATCAAGTTCATTCAACATAATTCACATTCCAAGAAAAAGTTTGCACTTGAGCAACAACGCTTCATCTTGCAGCAGCAGCCGATTTCAAGGAGAAGCATATTCGATTGTATCTTTGCATCTAGGAGAGGTGCTATTATTCATTGTATCAAATTCAGCCATGAGCTGGGCCTGAGTTGTAAGCAGATTTCTTGTTGTGTTTATTGTCTTATGTGTTGCATTTTTTGAGTGCTTTCAGTTGTATTATCTGATCATTAAAACACTAACATGGTATCAGAGCGGGTTTGAAAAAGATCGTGTTGGGACCAGTTATTGCAACGATACCTCTATTCCCTTTTTTTTTTGTCTATCTCTATCTTAGTCAAGATGGTGAATGGTCTTAAAATTGAGGATAGACTCGAAGGAGCATCAAAATTCACTTCATGGAGATTCAGAATTATGCTCACTTTGGAGGAAAACGAATTGGTTGAGTGTGGAGAGAAAAAATTTTGAACCTACGGATGAGGAAGAGAAAGTTCAATGGAGGAAGAAATATATCAAGGCGAAGAAGATGTTAGTTGATTCCATGAAGGACCATATTGTTCCTATCATCTCTAAGTTGAAGACAACGAGAGAAATGCTTAAGACTTTGGAGGAGATGTATGAGATCAACAACACAAGTCATGCTCTAGCCTTGAAGCAACAACTTCATCATGTTAAGATGGCGGAAGGAGAATTTTTCATCACCTACTTCATGAATATTTCTGAATTGAGAGATCAACTCTCTACCATTGGTCATATTGTTGATGACAAATATTTGACCATGTTGGCTCTTAATGGTCTTCCTTCATCTTGGGAGTCTTACATTCAAGGAATCAACTTTTCTCGAAGTTAGACAACTTGCATTTGCTCGAAGTCAGTCAACTTGGATTTAACATTGGTAGCTCCACAAACCTATTCAGAATAGAGTGATCTGAAGAGGACATCCCTAAATCTCTACAGAGGTGTAAAGTTGCAAAGTGGTGCAACTTTCATTCTCAAACTCATACGACCAAATAGACTATTCCAACACATCCGGATGGGTATGTTTATGCAAGGTATGGTCCTCTTTTGCACCCAAATATGCCGAATCACTCTGAGCTGCATTGGATCGACGATTTCCCTTTAGAGTCCAAAGTGCTAAAAGGCAGCAATCTTTGACAGACTATTCCTCCAAAACTGTGATGCTTATAGATTCTTCGTCTGATGATATGGGATCATGTTGGGACCATATACAATAACCTCTCTCATTTTTTTCTATCTCGAAGGCATTTTCCCGTGGTGATGAGTTTTCAGTTGAGGGAAAAGTTGTCAGATACAAGCAATGTAAAGTTACAAAGTGGTGCAACTTTCATAATCGAACTCGTATGACCAAAGAGACTATTCCAACACGTCCAAATGGGTACGTTTACGCTAGTTATGGTCCTCTTTTGCACCCAAATACGTTGAATCACTCCGAGCTACATTGGACCGACGATTTCCCTTAAGAGTCCAAAGTGCTAAAAGGTAGCAATTTTTGACAGACTATTCCTCAGAAACCATGATGCTTACATACTCTTCGTCTGATGGTATGGGATCGTGGTGGGACCATCTACAATAACCTCTCTCAGTTTTTTCTATCTCGAAGGTGTTTTCCTGTGGTGATGAGTTTTTAGTTGAGGGAAAATTTGCCAGATGCAAGCAGTGTAAAGTTGCAAAGTGGTGCA
Organism: Sequoiadendron giganteum; assembly: GCA_007115665.2. Taxonomy (NCBI): domain Eukaryota; kingdom Viridiplantae; phylum Streptophyta; class Pinopsida; order Cupressales; family Cupressaceae; genus Sequoiadendron; species Sequoiadendron giganteum. The sequence goes on from CM021108.1 coordinate 324,943,492, forward strand.
ACTTTCATACTTGAACTTCTACGACCAAACAAACTGTTCCAACACATCCGGAGGAGTACGTTTACACTAGGTATGGTCCTCTTTTGCACCCAAATCTGCCAAATCACTCTGAGCTGCATTAGATCGATGATTTCCCTTGAGAGTCCAAAGTGCTAAAAGATAGCAATCTTTGACGGACTATTCCTCGAAAACTATGATGCTTACAAACTCTTTGTCTAATGATATGGGATCATGATGGGACCATCTACAATAACCTCTCTCGGTTTTTTCTATCTCGAAGGTGTTTTCCCGTGGCGATGAGTTTTCAGTTGAGGGAAAAGTTGCCAGATGCAAGCAGTGTAAAGTTGGAAAGTGGTGCAACTTTCATACTCGAACTCGTACGACCAAACGGATTGTTCCAACACATCCGTATGGGTACGTTTACGCTAGGTATGGTCCTCTTTTGCACCCAAATATGCCGAATCACTCCGAGTTGCATTGGACCGCCGATTTCCCTTAAGAGTCCAAAGTGCTAAAAGGCAACAATATTTGAAAGACTATTCCTCAGAAACTGTGATGCTTACAGACTCTTTGTTTGATGATATGGGATCATGTTGGGACCATCTACAATAACCTCTCTCAGTTTTTTCTATCTCGAAGGCATTTTCCCGTGGTGATGAGTTTTCAGTTGAGGGAAAAGTTGCCAGATGCAAGCAATGTAAAGTTGCAAAGTGGTGCAACTTTCATACTTGAACTCGTACTACCAAACAGACTGTTCCAACATGTCCATATGGGTATGTTTATGCTAGGTATGGTCCTCTTTTGCACCCAAATATGCTGAATCACTCTGAGCTGCATTGGTCAACGATTTCCCTTAAGAGTCCAAAGTGCTAAAAGGCAACAATCTTTGACTGACTATTCCTCAGAAATTGTGATGCTTACAGACTCTTCGTCTGATGATATGGGATTGTGTTGGGACCATCTATAATAACACATCTCGATTTTTTCTATCTCGAAGGCATTTTCCTGTGGTGATGAGTTTTCAGTTGAGGGAAAAGTTGTCAAATGCAAATGGTGTAAAGTTTTCCTCTTTTGCACCCAAATACACCAAATCACTTCGAGTTGCATTAGATCGACGATTTCCCTTAAGATTCCAAAGTACTAATGTCAATGAAATGTGGGGGCATAAATATTTAAGGTTGGATCAAGATTCTACAAGTCCTAGCTCTTGCATCAGAAAACTCTTACCCAATCAACTTGAATCAATTACATGGAAAATGAAATTCACATGAACTTTTTACATTTTTGTTTTTCAAAAAAGTTGCAAGCCATTGTAATTTGTTATATATAAATAGGATATATTACAAAATCTGGTTCAAATGAACATACCGACAGGAAAGAACCAGGAAGAAAACCTTTGGTTATAGCTCGATTAAGTACAAAAAGATTTTTACATTTTAAACATACCCTTTATACAATGCCAAACATTTGACCCATATTTCAAAAAACATCACTGGATATAGATTATGCTTATACACAGTTAAGGCCTTTTTACATTGTTTCACATTTCAAAATTTTCCTATTTGAGGCATTCAGGGCATAGTCTTCCACAAGAGTAGTATGTTGGCGTTTTAGAGTGACAAGAACTTGTACAAACCATCAAGGTAGCAATTAAACTACATACAATAGAAAATATGCTTAAAATAACCAATCTATATTATTGTAATTTTTCACATACCTCTCCGAAAGGATCAAAGCTCCCTATTGTTGCAACAGGTCCATGATCAATCATGCCAGGATTATCACAAAATTTGTCAAATGATAAATCTATATTGTCACAACAAAAAAGATGTTTAGACTAACAAATCTATATTAATCTAAACAACCTGAATGATGATGAATTGGTAATGCAAACTATAAAAGATGCTTTGAATAACCAATCTATATTATTGTAATCTGTCGCATACCTCTTTGAAAGGATCGGAGCTGGCTATTGTTGCAGTAGGTCCATGATCAATCATGCCAAGAAAATTGCAAAATTTATCAAATGATAAATCTATATTGTCACAACAAAAAAGATGGTTAAGCATTGTACCTTCCATTTTTGAATATTCTTCAAGTGTGCCTAAAGGGTCATCTCTTTGCTTAAGAGTATACAATATTGCTTCATGATCAACATTACTAAGTGTCCATAGTTGTTTTGTCTTTGGTTTGGTATGATGCTTCAACAACTTAACATTTGTTGCTATAGCAAGGTGTGAATACATGAGAATGGTTTTGTGTTTCTCGTAGTCTTTAAATGCAGGTATACCATTCTTTCTAATCATGTATGTTCACAACCAAGTTCCTGCAACCAAAATTGAACCTGCAGGATACACGAACCCATCCTCATCTTTCATCGATTGTGTTAGCTTGTGCTTTACCCGCACACATCGAGCCAACCAATATTATGATCTCTCTTCATTCCCCTACGGTGCAACAACTGCAAAAACATGTCTTGGATGTAGTAGATCTGAAAGTCGATCGTAATCAAGTGAAATTTCCATTATGTATTTTTTTATGGATATAGTTTGAGATAAAGGAGTTAGATATTGTGGAACCCATGTATCCACCCACTCACTTGAATCACATTGATCCCACTCGCACTGAATACAACTCTGATAAAAACAAGCCAACTGTCATGTCCAAATGGTCCATGTGCTTGCATCTGAGCTTCGAAACGAATGCATCTTTGAAGAATCTTTGATTGTATGAAAATCCAATCTGCCTCCCACTATACCCTCCTCAACCAACCAAAAAAATATGTGCACTATTGAATCAAGTGTCCCTCCTTGTGACAATGTTGAACTACACCAATCAACGATAGAACATGCATCACTAAATTTTTCTCCTGAAATCTTCAATTGCTCCTTAACTAGAGCTCTCTTTACACATGCACCTGCTCCATCATACTCCCCTTTCCCATGCTCAGCTTCAAAAAAACTCCAAATATCAGGTACACCCCTCTCTACATGCATTCTACTCAACCAATAAAACATACGAGAATTCTTGAATTGACCTGTACAGTTATCTGACCAAATGATATGTCAGCCCAGTGCTATATCATGCTCCTACAAGAACTCAAAAAAATTCTCGAAACAATGTTGGACATACTCGGATGAGTGAGATCTATCATCACTCATATAAAAATGATACTCTCTGATTATCTTTCGATCCTCCTCTATACTATCAGGTGCATGTCTAAACGTTATGTGGACAAAAATAACAATTTTAATGGAATTGTAATACTGAGATTGTACCTCATTTTGTGGTTGCAATGTGTAGTTTTCAGCAAAATCAACAACTGATATAATAGTGCCAATTGGAAAAGAGTCCTTACATATCCCGAATTGTTGATCCAACCACTGAGACCTATGACTATGCCTTGCATATTTGTAGAAAATATTGTCCTTAAAATCTGAAATAAAATCAGCAACACTGCATTCTTTTGTAACCAACTCGCATCTAGAACCTTCACCTCCACTCTGCAAAGTATACTTGACTATCTCATATCTCTTTTTCTCAACAAGATTCTTTCCGAATTCATGTTCGGAACCCTCATGAAAACATTGAACAAACTTTGACAAGCCAGCACATTGTGAGCACTTCGCATTTAAACAATCATTTCTATAGAAAAAGGAACCATCATCCCTAGAACATAAAAATAGATCTAGCAAGTCCCTTGATGATTTTGGAAGATGCATTGCACTACACTCCTACAACATTTCATTAGTATGTAAAGTAGAATGGATATAGCATAACAGTTCATGGTACATTGAAAACTCCACATGGTATTTGCAAAAACAAGTATTACGAATATTAAGAGGCACACAATAAAATGGCTTCAAACCTGCAAAAGTTCTTTGCGAGATTTTCATATTTGGATGTGTTTGAATAAATTTGTTGAACAACATTGTTTGGCTTGATTCCAAGAAATGTTTAGGATGTGGTGTATGGTCTCGACTGCCAATTCTTAACTTTAAAACATCCTTTGCATTGGGTGAAACTCTAGAGTTATCATGCCAAAAGTATTGAATTGTCTGCTTTACATTATCGGATAGCTTCTCATCAACACATGGAAGCCTCCCGGAAAAATCCCATGTATCATTTTGAAGAGGATCATCTATTCTTTCTCTTCTTGCAAGTGCTCTATCCAAAGTTTTACGATTTAAGTCAAAATCAATACAATTTTGTCTCATAAAGCGAGCATTTTTCAATTGATGGCTTACTAGGGCGGTTGTAATGACTCTTCGAGCAGCTCTCTTATCTTTTTCCTTGTTATTTTTTCCAATAGACTTGAGAGCATTAAAAAGATTTTTGACAATAATAGAATTTTTTTCGGTCCTCTTGTTCACACAAATCTTCAATTTGGCTAGTAAAGGTCTCATCTTTTGCATCTTTAGCAATTGTACAAAAATTTGGCATTGCTCGGTCAATGTCTTATCACTAAAATATTGGTTGAAAAGTATTCTAGCCCACAACCGAATAGTTCATGTTGACCTCTTGCCTTCAAAATTGTTTATAATGTTATCATCAATTTCAACTAACCATTTAGGGGTCCTTGAAGGTATTGAATTTGGAATATGTCTTTCTTCCACACAAGGTTCTTCATTTCTCATGTAATTTGGTGAAACATAATTTACACTTGCTTCAATATTATGTTCAACATCTTCATTTAGAACATTTTCACCTTGAACATTTTCAATATCAATTTGAATAATTTTATTCCCAATTTCAATATCATGTTCAACATCTTCAATTCCAACATTTTCATTATCAATTTGAATAATTTCATTCCAAATTTCAATACCATGTTCAACATCTTCAATTTCAACATTTTCACCTTGAAAATTTTCAATATCATGTTCTACATTTTCACCTTGAACATATTCAATTTCCTCTTCACTTGAAAAACCATAGGGCTCAGGTTCACTAATATTTAACATACCTTGTCTTTTCTTCCTTTGAACTTCTCTATCTCTTTGTCTATATTCTGATATTTGTTCTTTTGTAAGTTTTCTCTTACGCTTTTGCTTCCGACGACTGCTACTCCCCATTATACCTCATAAAAGATGCTAAAAAATCATTCCTTATGAAAAATTTGAGTACAAGATGCTCCAAAAAGTTGATCTTTGTCTCTTCCTGTCTGAAACCGCACGTTTGTCACCTGCAAAGTGCTGCAAACAGAATGTAGGGTCCGTTGGAATGCACAAAAACGACCCACATGGGGTTTTTCTATGATCAACAAATCCGATATCCGATATAATCGAATATCTGATTTGTAAAACATGTTATGCAATCATAAGATTTTGGCTCTACACCTTGAAGTTTCACAAATCGGATATCCAATTTTTACACACATAGACCTAAGAGTTAATGGTAGAGAGTGGGAGAGAGGGAGGAGAGTGGGAAGGAGGGAGGGAGAGAGGGAGGGATAGAGAGAGAGAGGGAGAGGGAGAGGGAGAGTGGGAGAGAGGGAGGGATAGGGAGAGAGGAGAGGAGTGAGAGAGGGAGCAGGGAGAGGGATAGGGAGAGAGGGAGAGGAGAGGGGAGAGAGGAGGGAGAGGGAGAGGGGAGGGAGAGAGAGAGAGAGAGGGAGAGGGAGGGAGGGAGAGAGGGAGGGATAATGAGGGAGGATAGTGGAGAGGAAGGATAGGAGAGAGAGGAAGAGGAGAGGGAGAGGAGAGGAGAGAGAGAGGAGAGGGAAGGGCAAGAGGAGAGCGGGGAGGAGAGGAGAGGAGAGAGGTAGAGGGAGAGAGAGAGGGAGAGGGAGAGGGAGAGGGAGGAGAGATAGGAGGAGGGATAGTGGAGGGAGAGAGGAGGATAGGAGAGAGTGGAGAGGAGAGATGGAGAGGAGAGGGAGAGGGGAGGAGTGAGAGAGGGAGGGAGGCAAGATTTCAGCTCTACATCAAATTTTCACAACCTGATATCCGATTTACAATAATAACCATGGGGTTAATGGTGCATTGCCATGCAGAGTGAAGCATCAGAGAGGGAGAGGGAGAGGAGAGAGGATTAGGGAGAGAGAGAGAGAGAGAGAGAGAGAGAGAGAGAGAGAGAGAGGGAGAGGAGAGGAGAGTGTGGGAGGAGAGGAGAGAGAGAGAGAGGAGAGGAGAGGAGAGAGGAGAGCTGAGGAGAGAGAGAGAGAGAGAGAGAGAGAGAGAGAGAGAGAGAGAGAGTGGGAGAGCTAGGAGAGAGAGAGAATGGTAGATTGAGAGAGGAGAGGAGTGGAGAGACAGAGGAAGGAGAGTGGGAGGGAGAGAGGGAGGGATGTGGTGAGAGGGGAGAGGGAGAGAGGGTTTAGGAGTCAGAGGGAGAGAGTGAGAGGAGGAGAGAGAGAGGAGGAGAGAGGAGAAACAGGAGGGAGAGTGGAGGGAGAGAGGGAGGAGAGGAGAGAGGAGAGGAGAGGAGAGGGAGGAGAGGAGAGGAGAGAGAGAGAGGAGAGAGAGAGAGAGAGAGACTTGAGAGAGATAGAGGTGGAGAGAGAGAGAGGGAAAGAGATAATATTTAAATATTTTATATATTGGTAATATATATATTTAAATATTTATAGATTAACTAAAATATTTAAATAATATTTAAATATTATACATTTAATAATATATTATATATTAAATACATAATTCGGTAAGAGATTATCATAAATTATATATATAAAATTTATTGGATATTATATATATTAAATTATAAACTTTATTATATATTATATATATTAAATGATAAACTTAATTGCATTTTTAAATAATATATTAAAAATTGTATAAATTGTTTTAAAACTGATCTAAAAGATATCATATATCGAATTCAAATCCGATATCGAATTTGAATCGGGTATCCGATTTTAATCTGATATCCGATATTCTGACACAAAATTTAATGCCTAGGGATTATGCTTGGTATTAGGCTCGAGATTTGGTTCGGACCTGCCAATCCTAAAAAGTCAACACGTAAAACGTGTTTAACAACTTACCTTTCTTTTCCAGACTTCGCCCATGTGGCTGAAAACTTTTATTTTACCTAAAATTGATGAAACGAAAAGGGTTTGTAAAGGAGCTTCTCAGCTTTCTACCAATATAAATTATATTTTACTTAGAATCTAATAAATAATTATTATTTATTTTTTATTAGAATTATGACTAAATTCCTAATTGATAGTCTGATAGAAAAACATCTATAGCTTTCAAATGGTATCACATTTTTTGAATCCAAAACATGTGTCACATTCTATGCTTCGCATACTATAGGATTAAAAAAATAAAAAATGAATTCCATTAATTTTTGACCAAGTTAAGGTGGTCATACATATGAGTTTTTATATTTTTAAAAAGTTGTAATAAAAACTTCATAGTTAATTATTTATTTGAAAAAAAACTACAAAAAAATATTCATCACATCCAGACATGAATCCTCTACTTATATCTAAAATATTATAAAAAAATATTATGATTTTATTATGGTTAGGTTGGTCAGACAGACACCTACTTCTTATTTTTTCCCTAAAATTTTAGTACTACTGCATTGAAATTTCAAATTTTCACCAAATAGATTTTTTTTTTACAAAAATTAACCTGGTAGTTTAGAAACAACATTAAATTTTCTACAGATTCTATTGTTACATATTTTTGAAATAATATAGATAACTTATTCAATTTTTTATGTTAAGTTGCTCAACTCTGATTTTCTGAATTTTCATTGCCACTTAAGGACCTGTTTTTTCCATGATGATCATGCCATACCCATTCTTGCATCTTAATGATAGCATAATATTTTTGTCATTTCTCTCTTGTGGAAGTTATTGTTTTGCAGGTAATCCTGGGGTGTTTGAGGAGTTCACCATAAAATCCTACATGTTATCAAAGCTTCAGTGCTGCAGACTTCTTCCCATATTTGAGGGACCAATCTTGGTGTGAAAGTTTTATTAGGTGTAAGTTGGGGTCTTGAGAGCCTCGCCATTGAATCCAAGGTGTTAGAGAAAGTCAAGATCGACTTTTCTTTCGTCAAAATCTAGCATATTTTGTCAAATCTGCAAGAGTTTGAAGAAAAACATTTTTATTGGAGTCATTTTCATTTTTGCTTCAAAAATCCAACTTCCACTCATTTGTGAGAAAAATGATTTATGGGTTTTGTAGCCAGGACAAAATCTCAATTGGGTATCGTTTAGATTTTTCATATCTTGAACAGATCTAAAGAAAATTGCTGTAAAAAAAGTGTCACATGTCATTTTTCTCCTGGCTGAAGGTTAAAAAAAATCAATTTTTCATCTTCTGCTTGTTGGATCAAAAAACAGTTTCTGGGTTTTACTTTTAGCTTCAAAATATTTCTGAATTTTTGTTATTGTCTACAAACAATGAGTAGATTTTTCAAAAATCAAACCAAAAATAAACTTTTTTTTCTAGAAAACCCGTTTCCTACAAGCTACATTTAGTTTTTTTGAAAAATTCATAACTTTTGGCCATGGTGTTTGTTTTTGGTAAACGAGATATCAACGGAAAGCTAGTTTCAAGCACTTCATAGTAGTGTAGACCATTTTTTCAAAAAAAAATATTTACACAAATTTGAGGTCATTTTTCATCATGGAGGCAGATGTGAACATTCATCGGTGCATACATTATTTTCTTTTTTGTGTGCATTAGGTTTGCATTTTCTTTGCACTTTATTTCAATTCTAGATCATTTAGCAATCAATTTTTGCTTCATAGATTCCAAAGTTGTGCTAGTTTGTGAGTTTTCCAATGTTCCTTGGCATCGGGTCTGTTGTTGCTTTATCATGATTCCAAACATGAGTCCTTGAGTGACTCTAATATGGTTTCTAGCAAACAAAAGTATCTTTCCTTGCTTGTTGAATTGAGGATTCTAGTATTACTCCACTGTGTACTTCTAGTTCTTCTCTTGCAATAGGTTATCTCATTATGGGGGGATTGGATGGTCTCTCTTGCCATCCTTTGTGTGGATGGAGATTGATTGGATTTGTGATGGATATCAGTATTGTTTTTCATTTCATCTTTTTTAGAGAGGAGTTTTGTCGCATTGGGTTTTCTCATTTTCTACGTTTGTAAGAGATTGCATTTTAATATATACATGGGTACCTAGCATGGCCTAGTAGTCGGGATCCATAATTGCATATTTGCATAATATTTTCCTTCCTAAGTTGCACTTATGGGGGGTGTTGGTGTAATTAATTATTTAATTACACTTACATAAGTTTACTTAGGAATTTAATTATATTCCTAGGTATCATTTACTATGTGATAGGTTCACATGTTTTGTTAGGATAAAAGATTCCTTCTAGAAGATAAGTTGTCTTTTCTAGAAGCCTTATCCTATCTTCACATTATCCTAGGTAGTTAGTTAGTTGTCACATGTCATAAGATTATTACACATGCCAACATCATATTGCATACTACATCTAAACCTTGCCTATATAAGCAAGGCATCATATGTACTTTGCCATATTTAATTTGGCATCCTTGCATCTTAATGATAGCATAATATTTCTGCCATTTCTCTCTTGTGGAAGTTATTGTCTTGTAGGTGATCCTAGGGTGTTTGAGGAGTTCACCATAAACTCTTAAAAGCTTTCAAGAGACCTTATCTTAATCAATGTAAACGGAAAAACCTTTAAGACCATCCTATCACCACTTATCAAAATAAATTTCCAACAAGAATTTTCTTGAGAATAGGAAAGTCCTCTACTCCGACATTCTAGATGAACTCTCTTGGATGCCTTCCAAAATAGGGCATTACTTAGTTAAAATTAGATACCATGATCTAACTCACATTGGAGTAGAGCATAAATAGCCTATAAATATTTCCTCCCAAAAGTTGGGGTTTTCTCTTCTCTTACAAGAAAATGACTTCAAAAAATAGAGGTTTCTCAAGCCTGCAATTGTCTCCTATATGGATCAACCATCAAAGAAAAAAATCATCTACTCTTGAATTTTTCTTATGATAAATGTTGTTGGATTTTTTTATGTTCTAAATTGAATTGGTATGTCCCTCTTCCAAAATTTCTTCTACAACTCTTCCTTTGCTAGCCCCTCCTATACTAGGCAACCATCTTTGGTTTCATCAAGTAGCTTGATCCTTCTATTCTCATCTAGAATATTTGGCTAGAAAGAATAAATTTTAAAAAAAATTATCTTCAAACATTAAAAAATTAATTTTCAAAGTGGAGAAGCTTATTTCAAAAAATACATCAGCTCAAGCTAACAAACATCTTAGAAATGCCCCAATTGTCTAATTGGGATTCCAAACTTCTCAGTCTTTGGGATCTCATAAATCCCCCATTCCCCACTGACTCCATTAAATGTTTGAAAAATAAAATGGATACAAACAAAATAAGTTAGAACCCCCCTCTTGTTGCATATATGAAGATAAAATTCAATGGTGCCTCTCGAGTAACCAGGTCATCTCAAGAGTAAGCTATACAATCAAATATTTAGAGGAAATAATCTTAGTAGTGGCTACTACACAAATTTTGATTAGCATGAACAAGGAGAAAAAGACCATGCCCTCTTTTGGGTATTACTCTAGCTAGGAGAGATAATTTTCAAAGAATTCAAATCATGAGTTCCATGATAACTATTTCTATTTTAAGGAAGAGGCACTACCTAAATTGAAAGCTCAATTATTTCTTAATTTTTTGGGTCCATCCTAGATGAATTTGAAACATAAAAATTAATGAATTTTTACAAAGATATAAAAAAAGTGGTAGGTTATTTAGCTAATATTATCATTAATCAAAGTAAACACTTAAATATATTCGAGGTCAAAATAATATTACAACCCAAACTATCCTTCTCAAGGCCATCTATGATAATTTTCATATCCAATAATAGTACCTTTTCAAGTTAAAAGGGATTATTTTTCCTTTTACATTTGTGGCACACTAGACTTTCCATTCCTAATAAACCTCATGTGTTTTTATTGTCATTATATTCCTTGCTATGTGAATCCCCTCACTCTATCCTCTATATCCTTGTCACACTTTTTGTTGTCCTTTTCATTCCTTCCCCTTCTATCCCTCTCATTGTCATGCTACCACCATTTCTAACAAATTTATGACACTCCACCATGCATTTATTTCCTCTAGCCTCTGCTATCCTTTTATCCCTTTTTCTTATTTTTTCATTGTGCTTTTTAGATTTATTCCTTGATGGAATCTCCTTTAAAGAACACACACTTTCTCTTGTCCGTTGAGAAATGGAAGCCCCTTATTATTGGAAGATTTGAATTTTTCCACCTAGAATATGTTTTCAAATTAGATTGCAATGGTATGGATGGTATAGTTTAGGTGCTTATCAGTCAAGAAATACTATAGGATCTATTTTGTGTCCTTGAATACTCTAACATAGCTTCCTTATTTCTTTGTAAAGCAATGGAACTTCTATAGAACATGCCTCTCCCTTGGAAACTTTCCCTATAGACTATGTACATGATTAACTTATTTGTGAGGAAAAGCTCATGGTAGTGATGAAGGGTTATTTATTGTTCATACATTTCCTAGGAACTAACCTCATTGGGGGAATCTTCACATTCAAGGAGCTTAGGAGGGACCCTATGATTATTTATATTTTTATCACTATACAGACTACTTTGCAAAATGACAGCTTGACGTTGGTGGAATAGGTGATTAATAATCATCTCTTGGAGTTGGGTCTTTGATGCAGGAGCATCCAGTGGTGTAGGGGAAATCTTGCATCACCCAAAAAAATAAAAATTTAATTTCCTTTAGTTGTTTTGAGTCCCATAATGGCACTTAAGCGATGTAAGATAGTCAGAAGTCAAAAAAGGTGAAAAACAACCATTTACCATTTTTAGTAAGTCAGCCTAAATGAGTTTGTATGGGCCTAAAAATTTACCCCAAGGAGTGAAACTAAAAAACATTTCCAGTCATGAAAGAATAGTCTTAATACCCTGTACGGTTCGAGAGATATTAAATTTTGTCTCGAGAAATTTCTCCAATGGAGCTTCAAATTCAAATTTAAAAACCTTAGAGGCCTTGAAATAGTTTAAAAAGTAGGTGAAACAATCTCCGATGTTTCAATGTTGTAGATCTCTTCAAGAGATTTCCAATGATATATTATAATAGCAAATCAGACACCCAGATAAAAAGTTATGGCCCCGCAAAGTTGTCCCACTAAAAAGTGAATTTCATTAAAATATCTTTCTAGGCAAGAAATCAAATGGCAAGACTTTTTGCACCAAAACAAAAAGGGAAAGTTACACTTTCTAGAACATTCTATGGCATTTACTGGGTAAAATAAAAATGGTTAAGTGGATTTTGTAGAAGGTGGCTCCATTAGTGCAGATTGTGGCTCCAAATAATAGATTTTCTTTCAAAGTTGATTTTGTTGTAATGAATCAACCCCATGAAGTTGTAGCATTGTAATTTCTAAATCTGTAATTTCACTTTCTAAAAGTAATTGAAAGTGGGTTATTTTATTTCTCGCATCTTCTATGTTGGTATCTATTATTGTGTTTTTTGTGGGTTTCAGATAGTGTGGCCCTCATCAAGTGGTATCAGAGCGGGTTTTCTTGAGCATGTGTAAATAGATTGCCGAATGTGAGATAGTTTACACCAAGACTTGTGGTTGTGGGTCTATGCAAAAGATTCCTCCACGAAGAAATCATGGTGGAAGAAATGTTGGGGTAACGGAAGAGGGTTTCAGAGCCCTCCAATGACAAGTTCAAGCACTGCAAGAGGAGATGATGTAAGAGGAAGAGATGAAAGTGAAGATGAGGCTAAAAATGAAGAGCCATTCAAAGCATAGGATGCAATGGATCCTGGAGAAGTTAAACTGATTAGGGTCATTTCTGAGATTAGAAAGAGGTTGTTCAGATAGAAGTTTCTAATTTTTTAGGAAGCCTAAATCCAGAGGAGTTGATTGATTGGGTCAATGAAATGGAAGAGTATTTTGAGTATGAGGAAATAGAAGATCTGGAGAAGGTAAAATTTGCAAAGGCCAAGCTAAATGGGAATTGCTAGCATATGGTGGAAGGAAGTCTAGTTGGAGAGAAATAGAAGAGGAAAAGAGAAAATAACGAGATGGGATTGGATGGTGGAGAAAATGAAGAGATAGTTTATTCCTATTGACGGCTAGATTTGTTAAAGAAGATGTAAGGGTTAAAACAAGATGGAAAATATGTTAAGGAGTATACAAAAGAATTCTACCGATTCCTGATCAGAATAGGTCATTCTAAGGCCAATAAGGAGAAAGTTTCCCATTACATAAATGGGTTGAAGCCGAGCATTCAAGAAGAGTTGAAATTGGTAAGAATGTCTACCATTGAAGATGCATATCAGTTTTCTTTGAAGGGAGAAGAAAAGTTGAACAAAAGGTTTGAAAGCAAGCAAAGAGGTGGAGGTCGTGGTGGAAAGACTATGTCACACCTCAATTGTGTATTTACTATTTACTATTACTATGTAGGGTAAATATGAATGTAATTTGGATTTTGTAGATGAATAAATTGTTCTTGTACTTTTTTATCCATGATTTATAAATGAATGTTGTTTTGAATGCATAAATGTGAAATGAATGTTCTAACTATGGAGATATGTTATATGTAATGCATATTTTCTTGAACAACTAACTACCATGGGAATGTGTTAGTTGATGCAAGAATATGTTCAATCCTCTAGGCGGAGGGGAATTATCACTCAAGAGAAGATCTTGGTCTAGTAACCAGTAACATAACCTATATCTAAGCTTTCACACACTCACAATAGAATGGTTGAGTCAAGTTATTATGTTGGGAATTGGTAAGTCATCCTTAGTATGAATGTCTACATTAATAAGGGTCTTGATTACTATTGAATGCATGTTTGGATGATGTTATATGTTAGGGAGTTATGAGTTCTTCCCTTTATTACTATTCTTGTATTGATGAGTTAAACATACATAGAATGTATGTATATGTATATGCATAGATATATCTCATGTTGATAGTTATCAATACGATCTAGTAATTGTGTATGAATGTGGTGTGCAATCGAATGTGTGTATATATATGCATATAGGATATACACATATATCCATATGGATACATGTATCAATACACATATGTTTGGAAAACAAACATGCTCATATGAGTGTATTGATATATGTACACATATGTATACATGTACACAGAGGAATATATATGTATATATAAGTACACAAACAATGTAATTATTATTACTATAAGAATGTTAACTTGGTTGTATTCATTTGTATATCAAATGTATACATACTCTATTGGTATGATATATATATTAACATATATATATATACATATGCATATATGTGTGTGTGTGTGGATATATATATATATGTATATGTAAATATATGAGTATATATTTAAATATGATTATATGCTTGGAGGTCGATTAACATAAGAAATTCTTAGAGGCCGAATTATTACATGAACATAGGTTGATTTATATGCAAAATTTATATGCATTGTAAAGGCCAAATATTATACATATTGGAAAATGAATTAAGATCGAACTATAAGCAATATATAGTGTAGAAAATAAGTCAATATGGAGTATTTGACTTAGTTGATGCTTTGCAGTAAAACATCTCTGACTTAGTAAACAATGATTACTCTTGGGACACCCTGTCATATGGAGATGGATTTATAACAAGTTAAATATAAATGCATGTTAATAGGATAAGATTACAACAAGGTAAGGAATTGGTCAAAGTTGATTTATGAGATATAGCGACTCATCATTCCTTTATTTTTTGTTGTGCATAGACTTAGTCAAATTATGCAATGTTTTACAATTTTAGTATAGACTTATTCAAAAGAGTTAAGCCGCACCAGAATTAAGGGGAAATGCCTGCTTGCTTGGTGCCATAATATGAAGTTCTATATGTTGTAGAAGTCCATTCTGGGAAGAAAATGACTGTCACCTTTTGATCATGTGTTGATTGAAATAGTCATAAGTTGTTGTCAAAACTAAGAGGTTGACCTATAGCTTAGTATGTTGAGTAAACTCTTTATATGCTGCCACCTTTTTGCCAATGAAGTGAGTCGACTAGTATGGATATTGCTGTCAATTTACATGCCTTCTTTGTAGGCTGTAAAGTCTCCTTGTTGTTGTATAAATAGAGAATTATACTCTCTCATTTGTTACTCATTATATTTCCACTCCATTATGCACTTCTAATCCGCAACTTCATCCTACTGTATTTTTTGAGAAGTATATTATCAACTTGTGAGAGAGAGGTTTATTAAGGCATTGCTTGAGAGATCAAAGCAAAGCTAGTTACTATTTTGGGAAGCTTTGAAATAGTCAATGAATAGGACAAGTGTATTACATGCAAGAGGACAAATATTCCTTCGGTTATCTTTGTTTATAAAAGATTGTGTTTTTTGCATAATTTGTATGGAATACTTCCATTAGGAAAATATAGTATTTTCTTTCAAGAAAGGAATAAGAAACTATATTACTCTTTTCTATGAAGTTCTTGTATTTACTCCGTAATAGGGGAGATTGTTTTTCATAGGTATATGTTTACTAGATATAATTAAGTAGGGATAACATAAGAGTTGTCTATAGATAGTTATTGGTATAATTGGTAGCTTGCAAGTTACACCTAGGGTTTGATTATCTGTAAAAGGAGGGTAATTTGTATTTATGATTTATGAGTAGATATATCATTCAATTATGGAAATAGGTTGTCACTAGGGTTAAGGACTTCTTGTTGAAGGTTAAACCTATGCGTAGTATATAGTGGCCTAAAGTAAAATCAAGCTTGATTAGTGCATGTGAGAAGGATGACTATCACTTGAAGAATTGGGTGAGAACACTTTGGCCAAAGTAGTGTGATTGCCTTTGGCTCCATTATCAATTCACTATGATATTTATTTGCATGCTAGTTCTAGATTGCGGGTTTACAAGTTATATTCATGTAGGACACAAAATTAAGCTCAATTTGTTGTTGTTATGAGGTTACTCCACTAATCTCTTCGTCGAAGGGTAGGGCCATCTATTGAAATATGTGTGAGAGACCACATATGAGTCTGTGGTTGGTGAAAAAGTGCTTGAGTAATGCTTCTCCTCCTCAACAGGTGACAACAATACCAAGATTTGAAAGGAAGTTTCTTGGACTATCTATATCTATTGCTTGAAGCTCGGTTGAGCTATGTATGTACTTTATACATGTTCTTGGAAATATTATAATCATGAATTTATTGTATTGGAATGGAATCGTTATTGTTCATTGTTATGGAATCTATGCTCATTTGTTCTCAATAAGGAAATCAAATTTTCATTGCAATGACTTATTACGTAGTTTATTTACTTGCAAAGTGAAAACTTAGGAAAAATTTACTTCAGTGAATAATTGAAATGTTATAGACTAGTGGACGATCATATGGAGGCCGAAGTGAAGATCAAAAGAAGGGTGAAGGATCCAATACTAGCTAGAACTAGAAAAGAGATAAATCATATCGTCCTCATGATCAGAATAATGGAGACCAAAGAGGAAGAGAAAGATCTGGATGAGGATCGAGAAGAGGAGGCTTCCATGGAACCTATTTTCAGTACAAAGAAGAAGAACATAGAGCTTATGAGTGTCCTCAACATCAAGGAAGGACAAATAGAAGACCCTAGGGTAATGCACGAGTTGCACATGTAGATGAAGATGCAAAAAGAGGAGAGGTTCTTGTGACTAGAAGAGCCTTGTTGAATGAGGAGAAAGAACCAACTCAAAGGAAGAATTTGTTTCACACTAGATGTAAGTGTGAAGGTAAATTTTTTCAATGATATTATTGATGGAGGTAGTATTGATAGTCTTGTTTCAAAAGAGATGGTTAGTAAGTTGTAGCTAGAGAGAAGAAGGCATTTGAATCCATACCGGATCAAGCTTGGTTGTAGAAAGACCATAAAGATTTGGTAAAATAATGTTTGGTAAAGTTCAAGATTGGAAATTACCATGATGAGGTATTGTGTGATATTATGCCTATGGATGTTTGTCATATGTTGTTAGGCAGACCGTGGAAGTTTGATTGGTGAGCGGTGTATGATGGACGTGCTAACACCTATTACTTGACAAAAGATGGTGTTCGTCATAAGTTGAAACCCCTAAGGGAGGTAGAGGAAAAGGTACATGCAGTAATGAAAGACTTTGTTTATTTGATGGAAGAAAGTTCCTGGAAGGTATGAGGCATGAGCATATGTGTTTTGCATTGATCCCTAGAGTTGATAAAGAAGATACTAATGAGGTACCTATAGAGGTTTCAGATTTGTTGAATGAGTTTCAAGCTATTATTTTTGATAACATACCTGAAGTTTTTCCTCCACTAAGAAAGATTAGTCATTAGATGGACCTGATTCTTGGAGTCAACTCTAGCAGAGAGTGAAGAATTGAATAGACAAGTGCAAGTGCAAGAGTTGTTGAGGAAGGAATTGATTAGAGATATTTTGAGTCCATGTGTAGTACCTATAGTACTAACACCAAAGAAGGATGGGGAATGATAGATGTGTATAGATTCTAGAGCCATCAGCAGGTTCACCATGAAGTATAGATTTCCCTTGCTGAGAATGGATGACATTGTGGATTGTTTGAGTGGAGTTGAGTACTTCATGAAGATATATTTGAAGAGCGGATATCACTAGATCTAGATTAGAGAATGAGATGAATGGAAGATAGCCTTTAAAACCAAGGAGGGCTTGAATGAGTGGTTAGTCATGTCTTTTGGGCTAACCAATGCATCGAGCACATTTATGCGGCTTATGAATGAGGTATTGAATAATG
This sequence comes from Sequoiadendron giganteum, assembly GCA_007115665.2. NCBI lineage: Eukaryota > Viridiplantae > Streptophyta > Pinopsida > Cupressales > Cupressaceae > Sequoiadendron > Sequoiadendron giganteum. The sequence goes on from CM021108.1 coordinate 324,961,259, forward strand.
TTTAGGAAAATTTGTTATTGTTTATTTGGATGATATTTTTATTTTCTGTAAGACATTGGAGGAGCACCTAATGCATATCTAAAGAGTTTTTTAGAATCTAAGGGAGGAGAAGTTGTTGATTAATTTAAAGAAATGTAGTTTTGTGAAGAGAGACTTGGTGTATCTAGGATTTGTTGTCTTAGTCGATGGTCTTAAAATGGATCCAAAGAAGTTGAAAGATATCATTGAATGGCCTACTCTGAGGAGTGTTATAGAGGTAAGGTCATTTCATGGTCTAGCAAGTTTTTATACAAAGTTTATTAAGAATTTCAGTAGTATGTGTGCACCTCTAACTGAAGCAATGAGAGGGAATATAAAGGATTTTAAATGGACTGTAGGAGAAAAAAATGAGTATTGATATGTTGAACAAGAAAGTCACAAAGCAACCTATTTTGGCACTTCTATATTTCAATAAGGTATTTTAGGTATATTGTGATGCTAGTGCCACTACCATAGGAGCTATTTTGAGTCAAGAAGGTAAGCCTGTTGCCTATTTTAGTGAGAAGTTGAATGATGCTAAGAAGAAATATCCACTCTATAATTAGGAGTTTTATGCTATAGTTCAAGCTTTGAAGAAATGGAGACATTATTTGTTTCCAAAATAATTTGTTTTATATACTGATCACCAAGCTTTGCAGTATCTCAATAGTCAAGGAAAGTTAAATCAAAGGCACTTAAAATAGGTTGAGTTTTTGCAGATTTATACTTTTGTTTTGAAGCATAGGAGTGGAAGGTGAAATAGAGTTGCAGATGTGAGTAGAAGCAAAAATTTGTTGATGGAGATGAATATAGAGGTTGTTGGGTTCAATGAACTCAAGAGTTTTTATCCTGACGATCCAGACTTTGTAGAAGCTTGGAAGACTTGTTTGGAACTTGTTACATTGGATAGGACAAGGTAGTTGGATTTCCTAATCCAGGATGGGATGTTGTTTAGAGGAAGCCAATTGTGCATTCCAAGGAGTTCTATGAGAGAGAATCTAGTCAAGGAGAAGCATAGTGGAGGATTGGCTAAACATTTTGGTCGAGATAAGACCATTGCTCTTGTTAGTGAGAATTATTACTGGCCACAATTACAACAATATGTGAAGAAGTTTGTACAAAGTTGCAGAGTATGTCATATGGCGAAAGGAACAAGTCAGAATACTGGATTATATCAGCCATTACCTATACCTGAGAGGCCATGGGAAGATATTAGCATGGATTTTGTTCTTGGCTTGTCAAGGACACAAAGAGGGCATGATTCCATATTTTTGGTGGTGGATAGATTTTCAAAGATGACACATTTCATCCCATGTCATAAGACCAGTGATGTTCATATTGTAGAGTTGTTTTTCAGAGAGGTGGTGAGACGACGTGGTTTATCAAAGAGTATAGTTTCAGACATCTAGATACCAAATTTGCTGGTTATTTCTGGAGGATATTATGGAAGAAGTTAAAGACATATTTGAAGTCCAGTTCTATAGACCATCCATAGACTAATGGACAGATGGAGGTGGTGAATAGGAGTTTGGGTAACCTACTAATATGCTTAGTAGGAGATAAGCCTAAGGGATGGGATTTGATTATACCACAGCAAAAAATTTCTTACAAATTTTTTTTCAATAGGAGCACTGGTAAATCACCATTCCAGATTGTGTATGGGAGTAGTCCAAGAACTGCTTCTAAATTGAGAAAAATGGATAAGGGGGAGAAGAGTAGTGCTAAGGATGAAGAATTTGTTGAGCACCTAAAGAATTTACATGAAGAGGTGAAGAAACATATCAATAAGATGAACTCACAATATAAGGCTAAGACACATCAAAAAAGGAGGTATAAGGAGTTCCAAGTGACATTCCCAAATACTTGTTGAATTAGTTAATAATTTATTGTTAACTAAATTATCCTCTAATTAGGGTAATTTGTTATATTTATTACCCATCATTTGAAAAATTTATATGTATTGAATAGTACAGATTGAAGAAACAAGTTAACAAAGGAAAGGTTCATTTGCGAAAGGAAAGGTTTCCAGTTGGTACATACAACAAGTTAAAGATGAAGAAGTTTAGAAAATGAAAGATCCTGAAGAAGCATGATTTAGGAATTACATATGAGGTAGAGTTGCCTAATGAAATTCATATTCACATGTTTAATATTTCAGATTTAATAGAGTATCATGAAGGAGGAATTGATGAAGAAATAATAGAAGCATAGTGGAATCTTTCAACACCTACTTCAAAAAAGGAGGAGATAGAGGAAATTTTGGATAGTCATGTGGGTAGAAGCACAAGAAATAGGCAATATGCGGAGTACTTGGTGAAATGGAGAGGAAGGCCTGTTGAAGATTCATCATGGTTGTCTAAGGCTAAGGCTATTCGTCTTGGTTTCCCTCTAACTCCTAAGAAGTGATAGGGTCACTTTTCAAATTACCCTGGGTGTTTGATGTAGGAGCATTTAGTGGTGTAGGAGAAATCTTGCATCACCCAAAAAAATAAATTATTTTTATTTTCTTTAGTTGTTTTGAGTCCCATGATGGCACTTAAGGGGTGTAAGATAGCCAAAAGTCAAAAAAGGTGAAAAATGGTCACTTATTATTTTTAGTAAGTTAGCCTAAACAAACTCGTTTGGACCTAAAAATTTACCCCGAGTGGAACTAAAAAACATTTCCGGTCGTGAAAGAATCATCTCAATACCTTGTACGATTTGGGAGATATTAAAGTTTCCATCTCAAGAAATTTTTCCAATGCAGCTTCAAATTAAAATTTGAAAACCTTAGAGACCCTAAAACAATTTGAAAAGTGGGCAAAATGATTTTTGATGTTTCGACATTGTAGATCTCTTCGAGAGCTTTCCAACAATATGTTATAATAGAAAATCAGATACCCAAATCAAAAGTTATGGCCCCACGAAGTTGCCCCACTAAAAAGTGAATTTCATTCAAATATCTTCCTAGGCAAGAAATCAAATAGTGAGACTTTTGGTGCCAAAACAAAAAGGGAAAGTTACACTTTCTAGAACATTCTATGGCGCTTATTGGGTAAAATAAAAAGGGTTAAGTGGAGGTTGTAGAAGGTGGCTCCATTAGTGTAGATTGTGGCTTCGAATAATAGATTTTCTTTCAGAGTTGATTTTGTTGTAATGAATCAAGCCCATGAGGTTGTAGCATTGTAACTCCTGAATCTGAAATTTCACTTTCTGAAAGTAATTGAAAGTGGGTTATTTTTTGTCTTGCGTCTTTTGTGTTGGTATCTATTGTTGTGTTTTGTGTGGGTTTTAGACAATGTAGCCCTCATCGATTTTACCTTCATAGCTAGGATTTGTATGACCTCTTGGTCTTTGCACTTCCTCCTAGGCTACATTCCTCATCAAGGACCACCCTCTCCTATAGTTGCATCATCCACCCCTTCAGATGAACGAGTGACTTCTACCTCTTCATCTCCTAGCTTGTAATCTTTTGGTTAATTTTTTATGCTTCTTTTTGGTTTTTTGGAGCTTCCTATCCATTACACATTTCATGTTTATTTTTTATATTGCTAGAAAAAAATTATATGTATGGAATTTTGTCTTGTTTCTCTTTCTATATTTTCTCTCATATGTAATTACATTTTTTAAATTATTAAATAAAAATGTTTAGGTGTTATCACCTTTTATTTTAAAAAAATACAATATGTGTAAAGTATGAGCCTACGTGGATTTCTCTTGGGTTTGGGTGCCCACTTGGAGGAAATATTCTATTTTTCCTTTGGTGGACTCTCTATCATATGTCCTTGGAGTTATGATTGAAGGGGAGTTGCTTATGAAAATATTCAATCTAGCATCTTATCATGGGAGGTTGTGTATGACATGAAATCATTGCATGATTACATATTTGACCTCCAAAAATGGTAGTTGGACTCATTCACTAGTCTAGGATGACTAGGTGGAACCAAATTAAAGACCAGTTGACTAGTATTTGTTCTTTGGCCTTAAACTTATATTGGTCATAGGGGTGCTTTGAATCTAATTTATAACTCTTAGGATCCTTGGTGACCTATGACATTGGTCTCTTGTCCATGGTTTAGCATTACCACTAGTTCATTTCTCAAGCTTATTTTACTACAAAATGAAGGATTGGGGTAGTGGTTTTGCAGTAGTTTGATGCAAGGTTACTTTGGTGAAATGCTCTTGAATTGATACCAAATTGGAAAAAAATTATTGTTGTGCATTGAACAAATTAGTTAATTGTATTTCAAGTTTTTCAATGGATTAATATAAATCATTTTACTTTTTGATGCTAGATTTTTCCCCATAATAGCTTCTCCCAAAATATATGTGTCCACATTATTTGAATCCTCAAAAATAAATGCTAGGACTAGGTAATTAATGCACCTAGGGGACATGTAATAAGGGAGTTTAGGATCAATGATTTATTTTTGTTTGGTTTTTGCTTTATTTTAAGTTTAGGTATATGCCCTAGTGGTGGCTCACTATATAGGAAAAAAATGGCTAAAAGGCACACTTGGTTGTTATTGTCCTCGGTGATTTTGTGCTTTAAATTTTATCACAATGGCGCCCTGCCAAGTGAAGAATTTTTGCACTTAGAGTTCTGCTATTGGTCAGTTAGAATGTGGCGGGTCCAATTGCTGGCTTGGTTTGGTCCCTGTGTTATTGCATCTATTTATTTGAAACCTGTTTATTTGGTTGTCCTAGAGCATTGATTCATGTGTTTTATTTTGTTCCACCAATAAATAGAGGATATCTCGACTTTGATAAATCGCCTTCATTAAAGTAGGACTCTATTTTCATGCAATTTTATCCCTTTCTCCTTTATACGCAAATTATATTAGTGAGACCATAATACCATACAAAGGATTAGCCTTTAAAAATTTAGAGTTGTTATGTGGAATATCACACATTTATAGAGCTTTCAATTGCTGACTTTTACGTGAGGCATGGATATAGGATGCATTTAATTTCAAAATAGATCGTTAGAAATATTTAAGTGATAATAGTTTTTTTTATATATTTAATGGGATCTCAATTTCAATTTGATTAGGATTTTGGTAAAAATCTTAGTCTATTTGTTTTATAAGAGTATAATAAACTCGTTCAATAGTTCTATAAAAAAGATCAAGGTTTGTGAGAGGAGTTATCACTAATTCAATATCTAAAGATATTCATAACAAGTATTTTTACAACTTTTGGATTTCACTCATAGAAGAAAGCTTCAACCTTGTTAAATAACTTATAATGTCTGCTCAACAATCTTTGATAAATTTTATGACTTAGAATAATAGAGGCCCTCTAATCCCCTCAATGCATCTAGCACAATGTGATCAAATTTTGGTTGCCACACTCAAATCATTGCCCTATTTCACTAGAGAAAATACAAATACTCTAGCTAAACACCTTCAAGATGTGAGGAACTTGTGTCTTGTACATTTCATTGAAGAACATGATGTAGCCTTGAGGTTGTTAGCAACATCCTTTAAAGGAAAAACTAACTATTATAGGATCCTTCCTCCTATATTATTTACAAACTAGGATGAGCTACTAATAGCTTTGTTTAGTAGATTTAATGAGAAAGGAGACAATTTATCCCTTCTTGAATAATTGAGCACTATTAAAAGAGCACCTATAGAAACTATTTTTTTGTTTTTAACTCCAAGTTTCATAAAACATGGAATATGGTACTTGTTGTCGTTTACTCTTCACTAGGTTTGGCTTTCATCTTTTTAAGCATTTTAGCTCTGAGATTGTTGTGATAATCTAATCCAAAGGAAGTAATTCCTTGCTCAAGATGTATATGAAATATTCATTCAAGTTGAAGATAGCCTCATATAGGCATGAAGGAATTTATCATAGATACCCTATGCCCCTATTCTTGAATATGCAAGCCCCCATCCAACTACCTCTAGTTGTTCATCCTAAAGTATTCCATCCTCCTTATATGCTAAAAATTGTAGTGACCTTAGTTTCCACCCCTTTTCAAGAATATAATTATGTAAATCCTTACTCATTTAATGAGCTTGATGAGGTAAAAAGTCTATGAACTATTTATAATGAGATGATAGCTCTCAAAAGGAAACATAATAACTAAAGGCTCCCATGTATTCGAATAGGCAAAGGCCTCCTTTTAGTAAAATAGCCAAGGTTATAGGCCACCTCAAAATAACTAGGGGTATCAAGGGGAAGCCCAATTCTAATCTAGATTAGATATCCAAATTATCCTTATAACTCTTAGATATTACTTTTAGATGTTCCACTATAAAAAATACCCATGAATTGTATTACATGTAGTGCCCCTCCATTCTCACCATGGATATGCAGGTAGTTTTGCTAGGGAACCTGAAGATGAAAGATGCAAGCTATGAACATATTGAGGTGATAGGAGTGCTTGGTTACCTTTAGGGTTTTCACTCTATTCTAATATATTACTATTCTGTTGATATATCATTATGATTTTGATTATGATTATCTTTATCGTCATGAAGATGTATTGACTTGTGTTCAAGTGCTATGAATTGCAGATGGGACATGAGCTCCTATTACTGCTTTAGTGAGTATGATGTATATTGTCATGTTAGTATCGCTATGCAGAAATTTATTTGGATAGTTAGGTGATGCAATAGTATGTTGTTAGGTTAGGAGGAAAGGGCGACATCGTACCATTGGATGTATGGGGACATACAAGAATTAGATGCGATTGTTATAGTTCCTTTCCTAGTGCATTAGCTATTATGCACATGTGCTCTAATTTGTATGTATGAGTGAATAGGTAATAGGCTACATCTCCTCCTGAATTAGCAAGTCTGAGCATGCCCTGAACCCAATGGATACGTTGATCAAGAGATAACGCTTGGTCCCCTACCCTAGTCATCATCTTTGAAGAGGATGAGTATTTGTTTTGGCACCTTGTTAGTATGTCAGTTTGGTCAGTTAAGGTTGCTTGAGGTTGGTAATTTTGACCCTAGATAGTGGTTAGGTCACTAACTGGACTTAATTTGATTTGAAATTGTTTGATAAATGCCTTGGGTTATTTTAAGCATTAAAATAAATTGTTAAATGGGCACTTTGATAAATAGATATATAGAAATAAATAAATAAATATATAAATGTATATAATAATAGTTAATAATAAAATAATAGGATAAATAAATAAATAATCATAGCTTATAATATAAATTTATAATGCAATATTAATTTATTGGATAAATAATTGTAAGAAGGTAAATGAATATATAAGTTGAGTTATATAATTAATTAATTATGTTGGGTAAATGGTATTACCCAAGTGAGTGAAATGGGGCATCAATCATAATTCACATACACAAATATTTGTTTGCAAAAATTTCCTTGGGTTTTGGATTTCACTAAGAATTGGGGGATTTTGGGAATTATCGATTGTGCAATCAGAAATTGAAATTGCAGTGAAATTGATCTCGACATCAAATCTCTATCTATACCAAGCATCAAATCCAGATTGGATTCCAATCTTTCGTTTACTTGCTTCTCTGAATGTGCAATCAATGGATTGATTTACTTCTCTCTGTTTTCAAAAAATATGTGTTTTGATTATTCTATTCTACTTGGAATTGAAACATTTATCTATCTATTCCCATATAAAACAATCAATAAATGCATTTGCAAACCTTGCAATCATTGCACTCCCTGTCGAGACGTCTATTTACACCTGTCGCTTGCATTCTTGAAAGTTTCAACAAATCCAGTTTGTACATATCTTGCAACCATTGCATTCCACAATTTGACACCTCTTTGAGGCACTTTGAAAAAAATTTGCATGCCCCCCCTCTGTGTCACCAACCATTGCAAATAAGTCTACATCGTGCACACACTACAATCATTTCCCTCCATGAGATGACACCTATTTGAGGGCATTTCCTTTTTGCTTTGAAAATCCTTCTCACATTTGTTGTCGCTCCTCATGGCCTTGATTTTTCATCTACCTCCTTTAGAAGCTTCTCAATATCCCATAAGCACTTATATTCTAGAAACCAAGGCCATGGCTGAGATGGCCTATCTAGCTGATTTAAATCTTTTAGGACTATAATTGTTTACGTTTGATGTATGTGTGAAGTCCTCTTTAAATTCCAAGGCAAAATGTATTTGTTGAAAAAAATTTAATTTATTCCAATATGATCCACATGATATTTGATCAATTTGATCTTCCTCACCAATCCTATGTGAGATGTTTTAAATCTCTTGTGATTGTTTGGAACAATGTTTGAATCCAAAACCATATCAACCTCAAGAAATTTAAGGGAAGATGAGTTTAAAACATATATAAATGAGACTATTTTAATTCACGATCTATAGATATGCAATGAAAGAACTGGCGTAAATATTGCAAACTATTCAATCTTTGGAGTTTTCAATTCACCTTTAGATTATTCAGTTGCTCAAAGACACAATGAGATTATCTCTCTCTTTGCTTCCGATATTTCCATACATGTCTACCAAGATAACTACAACCACAACATGTGATACATACACGCGCACACCTAAGTATACATATACAACTTTGCACCTGCCAGTTGCATTTGCTTGAAAGCTTCAAAAAATCCATTTTGTGTGTATCCTGTGAAGGAATAGAGGCAGAGACTAAAAATTACACATAAAAAAACAAATTATATTATATTCATTCAAACATAGAACAACTACCAAATTTTCTTCTTCAGAGCAATATAGAATTTTATCTGTTTGCTTACAAAAATACAAACAAGCCAGTATATAAAAAAGTTTACGGCCACATATTATAAATACAATATAAAGGAAAAATGAATAGTCCATCAAAATCACGTCAAAATCATTTTAAACATAGTCCTAAAACATATTAAAAACAATCCTCTAGATATAAATATCCATCCTTTTAATCTAGCTATCTGCCAACACACCACCCACTGTCATCCACCATCAAAAACTCATAATACCGCTCTACCGCGGTGTAGCCATGATCAGATAGCGGTACTACGGTAGGACACCGCCCAACCATAAGAGGAAACGAAGAGGGAGCGGTGGCCGCGGTAACCACACTACCACAGTCAACAGACGGATAGAGCTCAGAGTAAAGAACACATTGCACTACTGCGAGCAGTTAGTGAAGGAACCACGAGACAAAGGTAAAGATGTTTTGGCGGTTAACCACATTGTCACAGGCACCATGTGGTTAGAGCGTGGTAACAAGGTAGACGGTGAGAAGGGAAACCATGAGACCGCAGTCTGAAGGAAGGTGGGGTGCGATACTACGGGAGACAAAGAACGAGGCCACTGCATGACCGCCAACAGGAGAGAGAAAGGCTGCGGTAGCCCGGTGGACACTGCCAAACTGTGAGCAGGAGTGTTAGTTGGTGTGATTGCGCGATAAGCGCCATAAACATACGTGGTTGTGGAGTGAAACTCCAACACTCCCCCTTGAATGTAACTCTCACCATCCTTGAGGCCTAGTTTGGTTCTTTGAAGAATAAAATTATCAACACCCAGAGCCTTGGTGAATATATCAGCTTGTTGCTCCCCCGTCCTATAGAAATCCAAAGTAACTTCGCCATTGTTGATCAGCTCCCAGATGAAATGAAAACATGTGTCAATGTGTTTTCTTTTTTTGTGAAACACAGGATTCTTTGAGAGGGCGATAGCAGAGTTATTGCCGCAGAAATTTTTTGTAGTACCATCTAGCTGATCAAATTGAAGCTCTTTGAGGACTCTCCTCATCCATACAGCCTGACATGAGGCACTTGTTGCAGCAACATACTCAGCTTCAGCTGAGGATAGTGTCATAATTGGTTGTTTTTTAGAAGCCCATGCAACAACTCCATTGCCAAAGTGAAAGACATAACCAGACGTGCTCCTCCTGTCATCTATGCTCCCAGCACAGTCATTGTCTGTAAAACTAGTTAGTTTGAATTCATCTGATTTGGAATACTGTATACCATAGTTCTTTGTTCCATTGATATATCTGAGGTTTCTTTTCCTAGCCTTCCAATGAGTCTCCTTTGGTGTTTCCATAAATCTGGAGATTAAACTTACTGCAAACATAATGTCTGGCCTTGTGGCTATCAGATACATTAAGCTCCCAACCAGTTGTTTATACAGAGTTCAATTAACATTTGAACTTTTATCATCCTTGCTTAGCTTCAGATTTACAATTCACCATATTAAATTTTGTTAAAACATCTTTAGCATACTTTTCTTGTGAAATACAAATTCCTTTTTCATCTTGATTCACTTCAATTCCCAAAAAATATTTAATCAGACCTAAGTCTGTCATTTCAAACTCCTTCATCATTGCTTCTTTGAACAAATCAACTAAAAAATTTCCATTCAAGATTAAATCATCAACATACAGGAAAATAATCAAGATTTTACCTTCTTCATTCATCTCGGTATACAATGTTGGTTCACTGCATCATCTAGTAAATCCATTTTGTGTGAAATAATTGTCTATTCTGCTATACCAAGCTCTTGGGGCTTGTTTCAGACCATATAGTGCCTTGTAGACTTTATCTTCTTGTCCCAATATCTCATATCTAGGTGGCTATTCAATGTAAACACCCTCTTCAAGATAGCCTTTGAGGAATTTTGATTTAACATCCATTTGGTGAACTAACCAACTGTTTTGTGCTGCTATGGCCAAAATCATTCTGACTGTGTCTAGTTGAGCTACAGGTGCAAATGTCTTTGTGTAGTCAATTCTAGGTTGTTGTGCATATCCTTTTACAACCAATCTTGCTTTGTGATTCTGCACTTCTCCATTTGCATTCAATTTTGTTTTATAAATTCATTTAACACCAATTACATCTTTGTCTTTTGGAAGACTCTGCAACTCCCATGTCTGATTGTTTTCAATTGAATCATTTTCATCATCCATTTATGTTATCCACTTTCCTTCTTTAATTGCACTTCATAATGAATTGGATCTTCATCTTGAGAATAAAATGCAAAAAGTGTAAACTGTTGTGAATCATCTTCACCTTCATTCTGATTATAGATGTCACTCATACTTCTAATTTTTTTGTCTCCTCATGCTTGCCAAAGTTGGATTAGATAAATCACTTGAATCTGCAGAATATGGACATGAAGGTCCTACGCTAGAGGTTCTTGTTGTAGATGGTGTCTGTAGTCCTCTTGTTGCTGCTCTTATATTGCTTGCTGGTGTAAATTGTTGACCACTTGCTTGAACTTGAACTAGTACAGTAGTTGGAACATTTACTAGAACTATAATTTCATTTTCTTCTTGTGGAATACCGACTAAAACATTGACTGTACTCTCTCTACTTCCATCCCATGCTTCATCTTCAACAAATTGAACATCCCTGCTGATTATAACCTTCTTAGTTATTGGATTGAAAAGTTTATAAGATTTGGATTCATCACTGAAACCAACAAAAATACATTTCTCTCCTTTATTGTCAAGTTTTCTTCTCAACTCATCTAGTACATGTGCATATGAAACACAACCAAAAACTCTCATGTGAGATACACTGTGCTTTTTTCTAGTCCATGCTTCTTCACGAATAATATTCATCACACTTTTCATTGGGAATCTGTTCATAATGTATGTTGCACAAGATATAGCTTCAACCCAAAACTCATTTGTTAAATGCTTGGCTTTCAACATACTTCTTGCCATCTCCATTATGGTTTTGGTTTTTCTCTTAGCTACCCCATTCTGTTGAGGTGTGTATCTAGTTGTGAACTGCTTGTGTATACCATGATCTTTGCAGAAATTTAAAAACTCTCTTGAAACATATTCACCTCCTCTATCTGTTCTCAACACTTTAATGAAATGACCACTCTGTTTTTCAGCAAGAGACTTGAACTGACAAAAGAAATTAAACACTTCACTTTTTTGTTTTAAGAAATAGACCCATGTCTTCCTTGAATAATCATCTATGAAAGTCAGAAAATAGTAACTACCACCTATTGAAAGTGTCTGCATTGGGCCACAAAGATCTGAATGAACAATTTCTAATGGGGCTTTTGCTCTTGTGGATTTCCCTGTTGGGAAAGACTCTTTATGCTATTTTCCTAGAATACACCCTTCACAAACTCTCTCAGGTTTTTCAATTAATGGAATTACTTTAACCATATTCTTTCTATGAACCAAATTCAGACCACCAAAATTTAAATGACCAAATCTTAAGTGCCACAGCCAGTTTTCATCTTTTACTTATGCCTGAAAGATAGTATAAATAATAATTGATACCTCTTGTGCTTGTGCATAGTTTGTGCTCAAGGTTGGCTGAATTCTCAAAGGAAACATTCTGTTATTTGTCATCTTGATCTTAGCTATCAACTGGCTACTTGGGTATTTATCTAAAATTATGCACAGTCCATTTTTAAAAGTCACTCTATAACCCTTTTGAACTAGCTGTCCTACACTCATCAAATTATGTTTAAGACCAGGCACAAAATAAACATCTGAGATATAGTTTTTCCCCCCCTACTTGGTTAGAATATTAACATTTCCCTTTCCTTTGACTGAAACTTTGTTGTCATTACCCAGGGTGACGTCTGACTTAATATTTTCATCTAGACTTGTGAATAATTCTAAATTTCATGTCATATGGTTACTACAACCTGAGTCTAAAAACCAAACATCTTTTTCACTAGCTTGTGCGACATTACAGGATAAAAACATTGTGCTCTTATTTGGTCTATGGTCTTGACTCTCTTTAGTAAAATTTGCATTCTCTCTACTCATATCATATTGCTTCTTCCTACACTCATTCATATAATGTCCAAACTTTTTACAATAATGGCATTGGACCTGAGATTTTTCATACCTTCGGCCTTGAGGAAAATTTTGAGATGGGTTTTGGCTGCTACCTCTTCCACTTGAGCTTGATGGACTGTTTCTTCCAACTCTGTTAAAACCTCTTCCTCTTGCTCTAAAATTTGTTCTACCTCTACCTCTTCCTTGGTTAATTGAAGCTTGTGACTTGAATGCATGCTCCAATGACATATTTGTTGTTCTACCGAGTCTGTGCTCACGAGAAATGAGTGAAGCATAAATTTCATCTACTGAATACTATGTGAGGTCCTTTGTCTCTTCTATGGTGACTGCAATTGACTCAAATCTTGTGGGTAAACTTCTTAAAATATTTTCTACAGCTTTGACATCTTCTAGTGTTTGACCATGTGCTCTCATCTGGTTTACCGGCCCAATCATTTGGGTGAAATATGAATCTATAGACTCATTATCTTTCATAAACAAAGTCTCAAACTCTCTTCTCAGTATTTGCAGCTTTGTAGTTTTAACTTTGTCCATTCCTTGATAAGCAATTTGCAGAATGTCCCATGCTTGCTTGAACCTAGTAGACATTGAAATTCTTGGAAAAATACTTTCATGTACTCCTTGTAGAATAAAAACAAAGCCTTTGAGTCCTTCTTCTTGTTATCCTTCAACAAATATTTCTCTGCTTGAGTCAAGGAATTGTATGTTGTTGCATCTGCCAGTTCTGGAAACCCATTTTCTACAAACTCCCATAAATCTTGTGAACATAACAAGGCTCTCATTGTTATAGACCAGTAGTCGTAATTATTTCCATGTAACTGAGGGATTTGAGGATTACTGAAGCTTATGCTTGCAACCATTTTTGAATAGACACTCTAATATACTTTAGGACACTCTACAAATGACCTTTGGCTCTGATACCATGTGAAGGAATAGAGGCAGATACTAAAAATCACATATTTTTTTTTTATATTATATTCATTCAAACACATAACAACTACCAAATTTGCTTCTTCAGAGAAATATAGAATTTTATCTGTTTGCTTACAAAAATAAAAACAAGCCAGTATATAACAAAGTTTACGGCCACATATTATAAATACAATAATAAAGGCGAAATGAATAATCCATCAAAACCACGTCCAAATCATTTTAAACATAGTCCTAAAACATATTAAAAATAGTCCTCTAGATATAAATATCCATCCTTTTAATCTAGTTGTCTGCCAACGCACCACCCACTGTCGTCCACCGTCAAAAACTCATAATATCGCTCTACTGCAGTGTAGCCATGATCGGCTAGCGGTACCATGGTGGGACACCGCCCAACCGTGAGAGGAAACGAAGAGGGTGTGGTGGCCGCGGTAACCACACTACCACAGTCAATAGACGGACATAGCTCTAAGTAAAGAACACATTGCACTACCACAGGTAGTTAGTGAAGGAACCGTGAGACAATGGTAAAGATGTTCTGGTAGTTAACCACATTGTCGCAGGCACCATGCGGTTAGAATGCAATAACGAGGTAGACGGTGAGAAGGGCAACCGTGAGACCGCAGTTTGAAGGAAGGTGGAGTGCAGTACTGCGAGAGACAAAGAACAAGGCCACCGCGTGACCACTGATAGGAGAGAGAAAGGTTGTGGTAGCCCGGTGGACACCGCCAAACCATGAGCAGGAGCATCAGAAACATATACTGGAGTGGAGTGAAACTTCAACATCCTGCAACCATTAGATTCCACACTTTGACATCTCTTAGAGGTTCTCTATCAAAAATTTAATTGCCTTCTCTATGCTTTTGATATTGCCATAGATGTCTACCCGATCAATTATAATAATAAAATCTGACATACACACACACATTTACATATACAGTGGAATTTGGCTTTACACCTGCCAATTGCATTTGCATAAAAGTTTCTAAAGAATTTTCCACAAATCCAATTTGCGCGCACCCTTGTATCATTCCATTCCATGAGATGAGATCCCTTTGAGGCCATCTGCCAGCTAGTTCATTGCCTGGGTCATGCTCCTTCCCTACTATGTCTGCCGCTTTTGCTGCATGCATTCATTTTGGACTTGTGCGAATTGAATTTTGATAATTACATTAAGTTATGTATTCAATGATAATATATATATATATATATATATATATTATGGTAATTAGTGAAAGATTAGGCAAAAAGTGAAGGAATGAGAAACGCCATTTAATAAAATATTTCGATTGGAATTCAATAATGTTTATTGCGATTTAAGAGGTGGGACTTCTTGTGGGCGGGGGATTTCACCCGCAGGGGACTAATCTCGCCCTAGCTTGCTCCAGGTACCCAAGATATGGGTTGCTGGACCGCTGGGCTGGGTCACGGGGACACCCCTGTTGTATATAAAAAAAATTATTTATATATATATATTATATTATATTCGTTATTTATTAGGATTGTATTATGAAATGTTAATAGTAAATAAAAATATATATTTTAGAAGAAATAAAAGTGTTAGTTAATAAAAGATTATTAATTAGACAACCATGGTTAAACTGAATATTTAAATCGTTATAGGTAAAAGAATTGTGTAGATAATTAAGTAAATTGATTTATCTCACATGTAGGTAATTGTCAATTAGGGGTTTGTTAATATTATGTGAAGGCTAAATGTTAGAAAAAGGTCAATTAATTTAAATTTTTTAGATTAAACAATAAACGACTTAGTGTATTCTCGGTTAATCGGTAGATGAATGATGATCATTTTTATATAATTAAATCATAGTTGATCACTAAAATTGTCATCTAATTTAATCATTTAGGATATTGTTATTTTAGTTATTTGCAAATATGATTATTGATGATAAATAATCTATTTATTGCATTAAGTGGTTAAAGTGAATTAACAAGTAAGTGAAATAATTCCTTAATTAAAGGAATGTATTCATTACTATAATGTGGTGTTTAATTGTTTGTATCAGACCATGAGTCTTGTGTAATGGATTAAGTGTTCATGATGGATGCCATCTATGTACTATATATTCGAGTTTCTATGTCATTGGGAAGAGTGTTTAGTATGTTGGTTTGAAGAGGCCTAGGAGGGGGTATATTTATAAATAGTCCTTAGGCTGGTTTAATCTTGGAAGTGGTTGGATTTGTGGTTGGTCATGTGTATTGTGTGGTCATGATCCCTAATGGCGGTGCCTCTTGTTAAGCATGGATTATCGAGGTGTGGTAATGATATTATATTGAAGGGTTTTCTAGTTACAAGTAGGGGGAGTGGCTCTCAATGGGGGTTGGAACCCGTAGTAGTGTCCAGGACAACCCATGCTTGAACCATGCAATGAAACTCCTCCCTATTGTAGTCTAACACTCCCTAGTTGTATTTTCCTCTTGATGTGTGAGTGCCTCTGGAAGTGGTGTTGGAGTCCTATATAACCTTTTGTTGTGTTAGCCCGTTGATTCATGATTGCCTATTGGATGTGGGAGCTTGTATTATCTCCTAGCATGGGGGGTGCACCTCAGGGTTCCACATGGTCAGGAGGTTGGTGCTTTTCTCTATTGGGTATTCTCACTAAACATTCATGAGTGTGGTGATTGAGTATTTCTCTATGGACTCCAGTTCCTGATTCAGTTGTTAAGGCATCCTATAATGTATTTGTGTATTGGATTTCATATATGTTTGTATCTCTTAATGTAATATGATGTAATATTACCACATGTACTTGAGGAGGCAATATTGTAATTATGGTAATGATGTAACAAATATTGATATCTTCTTGTAAAAAGTATTGCTAAGTAATGCATCTTTCATATGTTAGTTAGCTAGAAATGATCGTTAATGATGATTATCAGTTATCATGTTATGTAAGTGAGGGATGTAGAACCTTTTGATGTGGTTCTTAAAAATGAACCTTGAATGTTAAATTGCTCTTGAAATTTTTTTTCTAGTAATCTTGATTGTTAGTTTGTGAGTAGCACAGTCGGGGAACCTTAGAGGACCTAGGATTATTTTATCAGGTTATGTTATGCATTCTATTGTTATTTGTTTTAAAAAAAGAAAAAAAAAAATTCCATTAATTTTGCCTAGTTTAGTGTTGTCCTCTAGGGCTCCTAGGTGGGGACGTTACACTTGGTATCAAAGCCCAAGTTCTAACACTGGGAACTCTGGTTTCATATGAGCCCATTATTTTGTCCTAGTTGATTTTCCTTGTGTAACCTTGTTTCATTACCATGACTTCCAGTTCTTTAAAAGTACAAATTTAGTCTTGGAATGCATGTGTGGGTTCATATTTATTGCTGAAAAAGTTGGCATGTGTATTTCTTTTGTTTGACTAAAAGAGCATTAGGATAAGATGTTATTTTGTCTAGTTAGGTGACTTATGTTGTTCAATGCATTTTCATAATGCTAAGTATATACTGCATGTAAAATGGTAGTTAGAATAGACTAATGAAACGTATGCAGGTAATTTATAAATGAATTATTGTTTTTTCTTTGTGATTGCTACAATGCATGTAAAGTGATGTAATGTCTTTCTCTCTTCTTACTTTTGTATAAATAGAAAAGATTTATGCATTGGATGTATTGCATGTTTAATTTCTTTGAGGGGGAAACCTATGAATTAATTAAGCTTAGGTTTGGGTTAGGGATGTTTGAGTAGGCATAATCACTGTGTAAAGATTTAGTGTTACTTATACTGGCTTGAGAGAAAATATGTGAATCCTTTTGTTCTATGAAAATTTGAATAACTTGTGAAGTAGTAAGAGTTAAGTGGAGGATCATTATTGTTCTTTTGTGAATATGGAACTTGTGTATAATTGTTAAACTCTGGATGCATTAATGTTGATGTGATAGTATTAATGATTCTTGGATGCATTTAGGAATTCATGGTGCTTATGTAAAATTCTTATTGTGTGGAAGAAAAGTTAGTTTTCTTAGGAATTTGTAATGAATATAGAATGTTATACCGAATAAATAAAAGTGAATGTGAATTTTTTAAGTGAAGTTTTTAAGTGATCATGATGAGCATGACATTGACATTTAACATCTTTTGATATATGGAAAAGGGTAGAGTGAAATAAAACTGGTAAAGGGTTATGGAAAATAGGTAATGAGATGATTTTAGAAAGAGAATCACATTGGTTATGGAAATAAATGTACTTATGGTATGTGGTATTTAAAAAAGTAATGGAATTGTGTATGTAATTGTACCCCCTTGTAAATGAGAGAAACCAATAACTATACATTGGTTGAGTGTTGTGAATACCCCGTACTTGCTTTGTGTGCCCATGGAATGGTGATACTGTGTATCCATCCATGGGGAATATGTTGTATTTGTTGGTGTGGGAATTAACCATACCATTATATGTTCTTGTATGTTTGTTACTTGATTGAGGGCCAACCCACGTGTGGTTGAAATTCATATATAAGAGTATCCAAAAGATAGTTTCACATAACCTTTTCTGTTGGTTCTCTATTCCCTCAATCCATGAAGGGGTAGCAGCAGCCACAAATTTCCTTGGATGGGGTGTGCAACATACACATATTGCGGAGCATAGAAATCTTAGCTCAACTAATCCCGAGGAAATGTACTCACTACTTGCCCTTATGATGGATCAAGGTACTTGATCCATATGTGCTAGCCTAATCCCCATAGTTCTTGAGCATATTGATGGTATTTCTTGGATGATCATCTACCTTGTCTTCATGAAAGGTATGATATGCCATATGAGTTGTCAATTGGGGGCCAAGGTCTAGGGTGAGAGGGACCTGCATGGATAATCCAACTGGAACTATGTGATGGCATGTGTATCCACTTAGGGGCCAGGGTCTAGGGTGAGAGGGACTTGCATGGAAATCCCAAGTGGGACCATGTACCCCATGTATATGTATATTTTGAGGTCTAGCATGTGGAGGGAGATTTTTTAGCCATGTTGAGATGGATTTCGTATCTACATATGTTTTGACATGATGCAATAAGTATGATGCCACACCCTATTGATGCTTTGACATAATTCTATTGATGATGTCATGTTGTTGATGGTAGAAAGCTGGGCTCGAGGACACGATGCCATGTGCATAGAAATGTGAAGGTGCACTATGAGGTTTTGTTATGATAGCCTAGTTGTGTGATGAGCATAATGGGGCCTTGTACACTTGCAGAGGGATACTCATGTTTTCTTTCAATAATGTTTGGGTTGTTTAGCATATGGGTATATCCTATCCATGTATACCTCTACCTACGATGAGTACCTGTGTGTGCCTTCTCCATGAGGTATCACTATGTAGGCTGTGTTCTACACATGCCTACTTCTGCGAAGCTACATACACACTACCTTGTGGCATACAACTAGTACGTTCCTTCTTTGGCTAGCATATGGCCATGCCACACTGAGATGCGATGTGGGATGGGGGTTGAGGTGCACATCCCATGCGGGCAACCAAGGAGTGTGTGGGCCACTTGGCTAGTCCATGTTGCACAACAATATGACGCAAGGTGTAGATGAGGAGTAAACTCTAAGCCATGTGGATGGTGTGCTCACTCTACATCACATGAGGGATACTGCTATAGCCTGACATTGTTCTCTCCTTCCTTGTTTGGTGGCTAGTATCTAGTCACGCAGTGTTGTACAGTGCAATTTTGAAGATTGTATACTTTCTTCATGGTTATTGATGATTTTATATTGATTGTGAATACCAAAACTTTTTTTATATTTGATTGTGATGGTTTAGCCACATCTTGTGATCTTATTTGCACATAACCCTCGTGGTTACATTTGATTTAGTGTTGAAATTGTGTGCATTTCTTTCTTTATTGCTGAAATTGAATTTTTATTTGATATTTCTTTATGACTTTGGTGGCTAAACTAGTTTATCCTTATTGTTTTTGATGTCGTCCATGTGTCGTATTGTGATTCCTCTCCAAGGACATATGAGGCAGACTTGGTGAGTGTATACAAGGAAGAAGATGCAGGGAACCTTGAGGATGGGGGAATGTGAGGCTGTTATACAACTAGGACCCACTATGCACCTATGTGTGATGACTATCTCTTGGAGGCTAACCAACTTACACAACAAGAGATAGGTCATTGTGGTCTTGTTTGGATGGTCTCATCATGTGTGTGTGGCCTAACACCATCAAGCCACTAAGTGTGAGGTATGGATTATGTGAGATGAATATTGGCTCTTGGATCATGGATTAGTATGCTACTTACCGGTGTCTAGATGGACCCTTGTGTAGCCTTGTGATGTGATTCTCAATGATGTACATTTGTGTGTATGTGAAGAATGTATGTTAAATCTTGAATAAAATACTTATAAAACTATAATTGTGTTTCCATGCTTTAAAAAGGTGTAAAATCATGATCTTTTGTTGAATATATTATGAGACTTAGTGTTGTAAAATGAATAAAGTGGAATGCCTTGTTGATAAAAGATGGATATTTAATGGCGAATGTGTGCTTTGTGCATATAATTATGTTGTGTTTTATGGAAATGTAGCCTTCTGATGTATGGATTTATTAATAGTGTATTGGAAGAGGAATTTTAATTTAAGGGTAAAGAAAATGAAATGGTAATGCATTTGAAATTGTATTCTTTTATATGTTTCTTTTATGAGAAATTGTGCTAGTTTGGATTAAAAGAGTGGAATTTTTTCCTTGTCTTGGAAGAAACTAATGGGTGTTAATGCTAACATGTAAGGATTTTGAGTGGTTTATGTACTATGGAAACATTTTAGAAATGAAAGCTCTAATTGTGTTGAAAACTAAAAGGATAGGTCATGGTTGAAATGGACTATATAAGTGTATATCCTTGCAAGATAAATTATTTTCATAGACAAAACTAGTGTGTACTATTTTGATGTAATGAATCAGATTTGATCTTAGTTAACAGAAATTTGTAGTACTAAAGTGTTATGTTTCCACCCTAGTTTGTGACTTCCAGGAGTGAGTCAAGTTTTAGGGGGGGTATGTAGTGCCCCTCCATTCTCACCATGGATGTGCAGGTAGTCTAGCCAAGGAACTTGAAGATGAAAGATGCAAGCTATGGACATATTGAGGTGATGGGAGTGCTTGGTTACCTTTAGGGTTTTCACTTGATTCTAATATATTACTATTATGTTGACATGTCATTATGATTTTGATTTTGATTATCTTTATTGTTATTAAGATGTACTGAGTTTTTTTCAAGTGTTATGAATTGCATATGGGACATGAGCTCCTACTAGTGCTTTAGTGAGTATGATGTATACTGTCATGTTAGTATTGCTATGCAGAGATTTATTTGGATAGTTAGGTGATGCAATAGTTTGTTGTTAGGTTAGGAGGAAAGGGTTTCATCATACCATTGGATGTATGGGGACATATGGGAATGAGATGTGATTGCTAGAGTTACTTTCCTAGTGCATCGAATATTATGCACATGTGATCTAATTTGTATATTTGAGTAAATAGGTACTAGGCTACGTCTCCACCTAAATTAGCAGGTTTGAGCATGCCTTGAACCCAATGGAGCAGTTGATCAGGAGATAATGCTTGGTCCCCTACCTTAGCCATCATCCTTAGAGAGGATGAGTATCTGGTTTGGCACCTTGTTAGTATGTCAATTTGGTCAGTTAGGGTTGCTTGAGGTTTGTATTTTGACCTTAGATAGTGGTTAGGTCACTAGCTAGCATTTGGCTTAATTTAATTTAAAATTGTTTGATAAATGCCATAGGTTATTTTAAGCATTAAAATAAATTCTTAAATAATTTTGGGGCACTTTTATAAATAAATAAATATATATATAAATGTATATAATAATAATAGTTTAAAATAAAATAATAGGATAAATAAATAAATATAGTTTATAATAATATAAATTTATAATGTATATTAAAATTGGATAAATATTTGTAAGTAGGTAAATGAATATATAAGTCAGGTTATATAATTAACTAATTGTGTTGGGTAAATGGTATTACCCGAGTGAGTGAAATGGGGCATCAATCATAATTACGAATTTTAAATGAAATAATTTACTATCGATTTAATAAATTAAATTAAATCTAACTATAATCAATTGGGATAGTTGAAATTCCGGTACATAGATATTGTTTTGTCTGCCTGTAATTATTTTGGGGAGTTGTTCTTTGGGGGGAGAAAATTTATCTGCAAAAATTTCCTTGGGTTGTGGATTTCGTTGAGAATTGGGGGATTTGGGAATTCTCGATTGTGGAATTGGAAGTTGAAATTGTAGTGAAAGATTGATCTCAACATCAAATATCTATCTTTGCCAAGTGTCGAATCTAGTTTGGATTCCAATCTTCTATTTACTTGCTTCTCTAAATGTGCAATCAATGGATTGATTTCCTTCTCTCTGTTTTGGAAAACTAGATGTTTTGATTGTTCTATTCTACCTGGAATTGAAACATTTTTCTATCTATTCCTGTATAAAAAATTCAATAAATGCATTTGGAAACCTTGCAATCATTGCACTGCCTGCTAGGATGTCTATTTACACATGTCATTTGCATTCTTGAAAGCTTCAAAAAATTCAGTTTGTGCATGTCTTGCAACCATTGCATTCCATGATTTGACACCTCTTTGAGGAGCTCTAGAAAAATTTTGTGTGCCCCCATTTGTGTCACCAACCATTGCAAATATGTCTATATTATGCACACATTGCAATCATTTCCCTCCATGAGATGACACCTATTTGAGGGAATTTCCTTTTTTATTTCAAAACCCTTCTCACATTTGCTGTCACTTCTCATGGCTTTTTATTTTTTGTCTACCTCCATCAAAATCTTCTCAATAACCCCAAAATCACTTATATTCTGGACACCAAGGCCATGGATGGGTTAGCCTATCTAGTTGATTTAAATATTTTAGCACTATAATTGTTTCAGGTTTGATGTATGTGTAAAGTCCTTTTTGAATTCCAAGGAAAAATGTATTTGTTGACAAGAAATTAATTTATTCCAATATGATCTGCATGATATTTGTTCAGTTTGATCTTCCCCACCAATCCTATGTGAGAGGTTTTAAATATCTCATGATTTTTTGAAACAATGTTTGAATCCAAAAAAAATATCAACTTTGAGAAATTTAAGGGAAGATGAGTTTAAAATAGATATAAATGAGACTATTTTAATTCATGATCTACAAATTTGCAATGAAAGAACTGGTGCATGTTGCAAGTATGGATGTGTTTGGTGGTGTTGTCATTAATTTTTTCATTGATTTCAACATAGTTTAGGTTGTTGTAGATGGTATAGAAGTACTTAGAGTACATGGAGCTATATTTATGAAATGGTAGTTGTGTTTTTTCCAAGTTATTTTGAGAAAATTTGAGAAATAATAAAAGCAGTGTTGAAGTGTGTTATGAGTGTGCTCTAGTATTGTGCTCTGAATTTCTCTTGTGTTGATCTTATGCTTGTGCAGATTTTTAAGTGTGTTCATAAGATTCAATGTATTTTATATCTCGAGTTTTAGCATCTAGGTTGATGGAGAGTAGAAGATATGTTCACCAATGTGTGAACTGGTTTGCTAAAACTATTTGTTTATGGATTGGGAAAAATGTTTTGGCTCCATAGTCTTTTGGAATTTGGTTTCAGATCTTGTGGATCTGAGAGATGACTCTTTCTGATGGTTTATGGGTTCTGATAAATTTTCTTATGGTTTGGCACTATGGAAGACCTGCTCTAGAGCTTCGATGTCTTTGTTGGTTGGTCCGGTTGGATTGGTGAAGAGTTCTCTATGAATCAAGTTTATTGTAATTTTTGTGGATGTACCTGAGGTGTTCTCATAGATGGTGAAATTTTTGATGAAGTATGTTGAATAATCCACGTCTGATTATCTTGTTGGAGATAAATGTACTTCAAAGATTATTGGTGTTTTCATTAGGTTTGGCTAGCCTAGTGTTTACACATTACATTAATCTTTTGCATAGATTTGAGAAAGCATGTGCATGATCTAAGATGTTGTTTAGGTCCTAAATCAAATATGTAATTAGTCCTCTCACATTCTTATCCACCACGGGAATGTTGAGTAGCCAACCTAGATTGGATTTGAATTTCAAATTGTATAGCCGAGCTTGGTGAGTGCTTCTAAGGTTGAAGATGTTATAATAGAAAATCAAGTTGTGACAAAATTGATATCCATCCATCATTCAATTCGAGCAAGAGAAGTGTGAAAAGCAGAGTGTGGAAGAGAAAATTGAGGAAACAATACTTTAATGTGTTAGATTCCTAAAAGCAGTGAGTTGATGGCATCTACAATCTTCTGATTAGGTTGCGAATGTGTGGAACCCTAGTGGTGGATCTTCATTTATCTCTTTTCTATTTTTTTGTAGGCAGTGAGCCTCCTTTCTAGACAGTGAGTCCTTCTCAAGGTTGTGAGCCCTTAATCTGGGTAGTGAACCTTTGTATTTGGGCAGTGAGCTCTCTGGAAGTGAGCCTTTGTATCTGGTATTGCATTCCTACTATATTGTGTGTTAATCTTCACCGTGTTTTTTCCCTCATTGGGTTTTCCACGTAAATCTAGTGCTTTCTTTCTATTATTTTCATTTCATGTTTACACTTAATAACAAATTGGAGTTAAGGTGAAAAGATTAAGTTTATAAGTAAAGTAATTTGATACAACTGATTCACCCCCCCTCTAAATTGTCTTGTGCATTTCAAAAATTGGTATTAGAGCCCTGGTTCCTCGATGAAAAGGTTAATTGCTTGAGGTAGATCAGATGGTGCCCAAGTTGTAGATTCCTATTTTTGATAGAGCTTATTATAGTGAATGGAAAGAACAGATGAGAAGTTATCTGATTTCACTTAGTTTCAATACTTGGAAAGCTGTGGAGACAAAGTATGTGATACCAGTAGCCATTCCTTCCTCTGCTGATGAGGTTGCAACTTGTGAAGAGAATGAAAGAGAAAGGTATGCTATCTTTAGTGCTTTATCTAAAACTAAAAGAACAAACATTATTTCTCTGGCTACTGCTCATGAAGTATGGATACAATTGAAAGATATTTATGAAGGGAATGATGGAGTAAATTTGTCAAGGAAACTAATTGCTAAGCGAAAATTTGAGAACTTGAGAATGGAAGATGGAGAAGACATTGTAAGCTATTATCAAAGAGTTGAACTTATAGCAATAGAAATCAAGAATCGAGGTGGTACCATGATAGATGAAGATATAATTGAGAAGATCTCGATGACTTTACTAGAAAATTACAGTGACAAAGTTTCTGCTCTTGAAGAACAATATGATCCAAAGAGATTTACTAAGGATAATCTATTTGGTGTCCTCACTGCATTTGAAATGAGAAATTTTACAAGATATAAGGAGAAGATTGAAACAACTTTTAAAGAAATGAAGATAGAAGATGATCTAGATGATGATGATACAGGAGATTTGGAAGCAAATTTCACAAGGAGATTGAAGAAAGGTACTGGTAAATACAAAGGTAAGTTTCCCTTTAAGTGTTTGAGTTGTGGAAATATTGGTCATTATGCATCAAGATTTCCTAATAGAGCTACAAAAAAGAAGAACAAGGACAATAACAATAATTACAAAGATAAGAAGGATAAGAAGTTCAAGAAGTTGTATTATGTCAAAGAAGATGCAAGAATTTTTTATGATGAATCTGACTTTGAGGAAGATAAAGATGAATGTTTGTTTCTGGCCCTAGAAAAGAAATGTGCAAAGGAATTCAATACAGAGAGCAAGAAGGATGAAACAAAAGGTACTATGGTAATTGCTTTTCATGCTAGACATGATGAAGGATTTTTGGTAATTGATAGTGGATGTTCAAATCATATGAATGAAGATAAGAGTAAGTTTACTAAACTTGAGAAGTATGATGGAGGAATAGTCATGTTTGGAGATGACTCTGGTGCTAAGATTGTTGGTAAACAATTAGCTTTGATGAAAAAAAATATACTACTGATGTTTATTATGTAAAGGGTTTAAGGCATAATCTCTTAAGTGTTGGATAAATGTGTAGAAAAGGTTTTAAGCTTGTGTTTTAGGATAACACTTGTGAGATCAGAAAAGGATTTGGAGCTGTGGTAGCAGCTAGAAGAAGGACACATGGAAACATCTATCAACTTAAAGGTGGTGATGGTTAGTGTTTTGTTTCTCAGATCAGTGAGAGTTGGCTTTGGCACTAGAGGATGGGACATTTGAATTTTGATAATCTGGTTAGGATCAGTCCTAGGAAAGTTGTCAGCGATCTACCTAGAATCACAAAGCCTTCAAATTCAATCTACAGAAGTTTCTAGATGGGAAAAAAAACAAAGAACAATTTTAAAGGAAAGGATCAATCATCTACAAAAATGCTAAAATTAATCCATATAGACCTTTGTGGTCCTACAAGAACATGAAGCCTAAGTGGTGATAGGTGCTTTATGATCTTGATTGATGATTACTCTAGGATGACATGGGTTACATTTCTTAGATAAAAGTCTTAGGCTCTTGATAGATTCAAAGTATTTAAGTAAAAAGTAGAAAATGAGACAAAACTAAGAATTAAATGCTTAGGTTCTAATAGAGGTGGAGAATTTACTTTTGGTGAGTTCAATGCATTTTGTGAAGAACATGGCATAAAAAGACATTATTCTACTCCTAGAACCCCTCAACAGAATGAAGTTGTGAAAAGAAAGAACTGGATTGTTCAAGAGGTTTCCAAAACTATGATGAAAGAAGAAAATGATTCTGATGTGTATTGGAGAGAAGCAATCCATACTACTATTTACATTCTTAAAAAAGTTCATATCAGAGGTAACAACACTAAGACACCTTATGAGTTATGGAATGGTAAGACTCCTACTATTAAATAATTTAAGGTATTTGGAAGTAGATATTACATTAGAAGAGATGAAGAAAATCTTGGAAAGTTTGATTCTAGATGTGATGAAGGAATTTTCCTTGAATATTCAAATAACAACAAAGCTTATAGATGTTTTAATAAGAGATTGAGGAAAATAATTGAAAGTGCTAATGTGAAGGTTGATGAAGCTATGTATAGACCAGCAGAAATAAATGAAGTTGAACCTGATGATCCTATCTACATGCAAATACAAGAAGAAGAAAAGGAAGAGAAAGAAAAAAATTATGAAGAGGAAGAGACTCCAGAACCTACACCCAATGTTTAGAGAAATCATCCAGAGGAACAGATAATTGGAGATAAAAGTGAAGGAGTGAAGAAAAGAAGCAAATTAGTTGAGGTAAACTTGTGTTTACTTTCTAAGATAGAACCTAAGACTATGAATGAAGCATGTAATGATGAAAGTTGGGTTAGAGAAATTAAATAAGAACTACAATAGATGGAGAAGAATGAGACATGGGAACTAGTCTCTAGACCTGTAAACAATAATGTAATTGGTTCAAAATGGGTATTCAAAAACAAGTTGAATGAAGATGGTGAAGTGGTGAGAAATAAAGAAAGACTTGAATGTAAAGGATATTCATAGGTTGAAGGAATAGATTTTGAAGAAACTTTTGCACCTGTAGAAAGAATGGAGGCCATTTGGATGTTCTTGGAATTCTTAGCTCATAAAGACTTCAAAGTATATCAAATGGATGTCAAGTATGCATTTCTGAATGGAGAACTAGAAGAAGAAGTATATATGGAGCAACCAGAAGGTTTTCAACTATCAGAAAAACTAGACATGGTCTGTTAGTTAAAAGAAGGAATTATATGGATTGAAGCAATTTTCCAAAGCTTGGTATGCTAGATTGGATAGATACTTGACAAAGTATGGATTCAACAAAGGGTCCACAAACAACAATCTTTACTTCAAAGTTGAGAAAGACAAGATACTGATAGTTGTGGTATATGTTGATGACATCATCTTTGGTGGAAATGAAGGTATGTGCAAGATATTTGTTGAAGAGATGCAAAAAGATTTTGGAATGTCTATGATTGGTGAACTAAATTTATTCCTTGGACTTCGAGTAAACCAAAATGAAAAAGAGATATTTATTTCACAATCTAAGTATGTTAAGTAAGTGTTAAAGAAGTTTGGAATGGATGAATCCAAACTGGTTTGTACCCCCATGGTAACTGGATATAAGCTAAGTAAGGAAGATGAATATGCTAAAGTTGAACAAAGCATGTACACATCCATGATTGGTGGACTATTGTATCTTACTACTACTAGACCAGACATTATGCATGTAGATTGTTTAGTTGCAAGATTTCAAGCAAAATTGAAGGAACCACATGCTACACATGTGAAAAGGATATTCAAATATCTTAAAGGAACTTCAGATTATGGGCTATGGTATCTAAAGGATAATTATTTCACTTTGAATGCATATACTGATGAAAATTGGGTTGGTTGTGTTGATGACCAGAAGAGTACAAGTGATGGTGCATTCTTTCTTGGAGGAAGATTAGTTTCATGGTTGAGAAAGAAACATTATTCAAATTCTTTATCCACTATAGAAGTATAGTATATTGCAACAACATCTTGTTGTACACATCTATTGTGGATGAAGCAAACCTTAATGGACATTGGTGTGGTGAGTGATGAACCTATCTCTATATTCTATGACAATAAATGTGCCATAAAATTTTTAAAGAATCCAGTGATGCATTCTAGAACAAAGCACATATCCATCAAGTATCACTTCTTGAGGGAGAAGGTATTGCAGAATGATGTTAGACTTGAATATGTACCTACCAAGGAAACATTTGCAGACATATTCACTAAGGCCCTTCTAAAGGATAATTTTGAGTATCTCAGAGGGAAGTTAGGGGTTTCTGCCCCTCCTTCTTTGAACTAAGTTCTCATGGAGGTGCATCAATCTAGTGGATTCACATAACTTTTTTTTCTGGACTGATGATTGAGGTCTACTCCTCAGGGGGAGTAGAGAAGTGCATTGTTGTAGTAGGTAATATGGATGTACTCCTAAGGGGGAGTGAACATAGATTTATATGGAAAGAATTTATTTTTCCATTGATTTCAAAGGGGGGGAGAGAATCATGTGAAAATTTTATGCTTGGTAGGTTGTCACTTCATAAAATCATGTATGCTATCTTTAATGGTTTTTCACATCATGTGTTGCCATCAATGACAAAGGGGGAGATTTTTGCAAGTATGGATGTGTTTGGTGGTGTTTTTCATTAATTTTGACATTGATTTCAACATAGTTTAGGTTGTTGTAGATGGTATAGAAGTACTTAGATTACATGGAGCTATATTTTTGAAATGGTAGTTGTGTTTTTGCCAAGTTCTTTTGAGAAAATTTGAGAAATAATGAAAGTAGTGTTGAAGTGTGTTCTGAGTGTGCTCTAGTATTGTGCTCTACATTTCTCCTGTGTTGATCTTATTCCTGCATGGATCTATAAGTGTGTTAATAAGCTTCAATGGATCGTATATCTTGAGTTTTAACATCTGGGTTGATGGAGAGTAGAAGATATTTTCAGCAGTGTGTGAACTAGTTTTCTAGAACTATTTGTTTGTGGACTAGGAGAAATTTTTTGGCTCTGCAGTCTTATGGAATTTGGTTTCAAATCTTGTTGATATGAGAGATGACTCTTTCTGATGGTTTATGGGTTCTGACAAATTTTCTTGTGGTTTGGCGTTCTGAAAGACCTTCTCAAGAGCTCTGGTGTCTTTGTTGGTTGGTCTGGTTTAACTGGTGAAGAGTTCTCTATGAATCAAGTTTGTTGTAATTGTTGCAGATGTACCTAAGGTGTTCTTAGAGATGGTGAAATATCTAATGAATCATGTCGAATAATCCACGTGTGATTATCTTGCTAGAGTTGCATGTACTTCAAATATTATTGGTGTTTTCATTAGGTTTGGCTGACTTGGTGTTTAAATGTTACATTAAGCTTTTGCATCGATTTGAGAAAACATGTGCATGATCCAAGATGTTGTTTGGGTCCTAAATTAAATATGTAATTGGCCCTCTCACATTCTTTTCCACTGTAGGAATGTTGATTAGCCAACCTAGTTTGAATTTGAAATTGTATAGCTGACCTTGGTGAATGTTTCTAAGGTTGAAGATGGTATAAAATAAAATCAAGTTGTGGTGAATTTTATATCCATCCATCATTCAATTCGAGAAACATAAGTGTGTGAAGAAGTGCAAAAATTAGAGTGTGGAAGAGTGAATTGAGGCAACACTAATTTAAGGTGTTAGATTCCTTAAATCAATGAGCAGATGGCATCTACAATCTTTTGATTAGGTTACGAATGTGTGGAACCCTAGTGGTGGATCTTCATTTATCTCTTTTCTATTTTTCTGTAGGCAGTGAGCCTCCTTTCTAGATAGTGAATCCTTCTCAAGGAAGTGATCCCTTAATCTAGGTAGTGAGCCCTCTATCAGTGAGCCTTTGTATCCAATATTGCATTACTACTATATTTTGAGTTAATCCTCACCGTGGTTTTTCTCTCATTGGGTTTTCCACGTAAATCTAATGTCTCTGGTGTTTTCTTTCTATTATTTGCATTTCATGTTTACACTTAATAATAGATTGGAGTTAAGGTGAAAATATTAAGTTTATAATTAAAGTAATTTGATACAACTAATTCATCCCCCTCTCAATTGTCTTGTGCATTTCAACAACACAAATATTGCAAATTATTCAATCTTTGGAGTTCTCAATTCACCTTTACATTATTCAGCTTCTCAAGGACACAATGATATTGTCTCTCTTTGCTTCTAGTATTTCCATACATGTCTACTAGGATAACTACAGCCACAACATGTGATACATATGCGCGCACACCTAAGTATAAATATACAACTTTGCACCTGCCAATTGCATTTTCTTGAAAGCTTCAACAAATCCATTTTGTGTGTATCCCACAACCATTGCATTCCACACATTGACATATCTTAGAGGCGCTCTTTCAATAGTTCAATTGCCTTCTCTATGCTCTCGATATTGCCATACATGTCTACCCAAGAAATTATAACAATAAAATCGGACATACACACACATGTTTACATATAAAATAGAATTTGGCTTTACACATGCCAATTGAATTTGCATAAAAGTTTCTAAATCCTTTTCCACAAATCCAATTTGTGGCACCCTGGTATCATTACATTCCATGAGATGAGATCCCTTTTAGCTCGTCTGCTAGCTAGTTCATTGTATGGGTCGTGCACCTTCCCTATTGCATCCATTTCTTTTGTTGCATGCATTCATTTTGGACTTGCGCGAATTGAATTCTGATAATTACATTAGGTTATGCATTCAATGATAATATATATTATGGCAATTAGTGAAATATTAGGATTAATTATCTGAATAGTGAAGGAATGAGAAATGCCATTTAATAAAATATTTCGATTGGAATTCAATAATGTTTATTGTGATTTCACTTTGATAATAATAATATATTTATATATATAAATATATATAATATTATAGTCATTATTTATTACGATTACATTATGAAACATTAATAGTAAATAAAAATATATTTTAGAAGAAATAGAAGTGTTAGTTAATAAAATATTATTAATTAGACAACCATGGTTAAAAAAAATATTTAAATAATTATAGATAAAATAATTATGTAGGGTAAGTGCTCCAATCTATGACACAATTTCGGTGCCAAATTGCAAAAAAAACTCATAATAGGCCATATTACACTCTCCAAATGGCTTTACCATTTGACAAGCGCCGATTTGGCGCTCGCCAAATGGATTGAATTTTGCAATGAATGAACAATTGTGAGTTCTCTTTCTTTTTGCAATGAATTTTAGAATGCATTTTTCTAAACTTTTTCATTTTCTCTTTCTCTATCAGGGAGCCTATATACATGAAATAAACATTTAAGTATAAGTTGACATTTACATATGGAAATTTACTTTCTTATACTTTAAGTTATATTTCATGTATATAGGCAGGATGTTTGAGAGTGGTTTCAAATATCTAGGAGTTATAATAAAAATTCTAGTTTTTGGAAGATCTTAAAAATTTCAGACTTAGTCAAATTTCAGTAATCAACAATTCAAATTTTAGTAATCAGGAGGTCAAATTTTAGTAGTTAGAAAGTTGTATAATCTTTCTCTCTCACTCTCTTCTTCTCTCTACTCTCTATCTCTCCACTCCCTCTTTCTCCCTTCCTCCCTCTCTCCCATCTCTCTCTCTCACACCCCTCTATCTCCTCCCTACATCTGCCTCCCTCCCTCCCCTCTCTACTTCTCTCTATCTCTTCTCTCTCTACATCTCCTTCGCTCTCTACTTATCTTTATCTCCCCTATATCTCTCTCTTTACCTACCTCTCCCTCCATCACTTTGTATCTCACTTATGTCTCCCTTCCTACCTCTTTCCCTCTATACTCTCTATCTCTCCTCTCCCTTCCTCTACCTACATCTCTCTCTCACTCTCTATCCCTCTCTTCCCCCACTTTCTCTCTAACTCTCTCCTCTCTATCTCATAATTCTCTCTCCCTCCCTCTCACTCTCCCCTCTCTATCTCACCACTCTCTCTATCTCTCTCTCTCTCACACACAAACCTCTATCTCCCTCGCTAACACTCCCTCCATCCATCCTTCCCTCTCTACTTCTCTCTATCTCTCCTCTCCCTCCCTCTCTCGACCTCACCCTCCCTCCACTTCTTTTTGTCTCTCCTCCCAATCTCTCTCACTATTGTCCCTCCCTCCCTCCCCCTCTTTCTCTCTCAATCGATCTTTTTCTCTATATCACCATTCTCTCTCTCACTCACACACACACACCTTATCTCCCTACCTATCCCTCCCCTCTGTACTCTTTATCTCTCCTCTCACTTTCCCTCTCTATACATACCTCTCCCTCCATCACTCTCTCTCTCCATCCCTCTCTATCTCACTTATGCCTCCTTCCCTACCTCTTTCCCTCTCTACTCTCTATCTCTCCTCTCCCTTCCTCTACCTACCTCTCTCTTTGTCTCTCCATCCCTCTCTTTCTCTCTCACTCTCTCCTCTCTATCTCACCATTATCTCTATCCTACCTATCACCCCCTCCTCTCTAAATCACCATTCCCTCTCTCCCACTTTCCCTCCTTCCCTCTCACTCCCTCCTCTCTAAATCACCATTCTCTCTCTATCCCACTTTCCCTCATTCCCTCTCTATGTCTCACTTATCCCTTTCTACCTCTCCCTCTCTCTCTCTTTTATCTCTATTTTTCATTCTCTCCTTACCTCTCTACTCTCTATCTCACCACTCTCTCCATATCACCTCCCTCCTTCCCTCTCTCCCTCCTATCCATCCCTCTCCATATCTCCCTTCCCTCTCTATTTATCTTTATCTCCCTCTCTAACTCTGTCTCTCTCTCTCTCTCTCTCTCTCTCTCTCTCTCTCTCTCTCTCTCTCTCTCTCACACACACATATTTTCCTCTATCTCCTCCATACCTATCCCTCCCTCCCCTCTCTACTTCTCTCTATCTCTCCTCTCTCTATGCCTCCTTCCCTCTCTAACTATATTTATCTCCCCTATCCCTTTATTTACCTACCTCTTCCTTCATCACTTTATATCTCACCTATGTTTCCCTACCTACCTAAGGTTGAGGGATTAAGGGTTGATAATTGAGGGTTGAGGGTCTAATGTATAGGGTAGATGGTAAAGGGTAGAGGGTTTAAGGGTTTAGGGTTTAAGGGTTGAGGGTTGAGGGTTTAAGGTTGAGGGTAGAGGGTTGAGGGTATAGGGTTGAGGGATTAGGGTTTAAGGGTTGAGGGTAGAGGGTTGAGGGTTGAGGGTTGAGGGTTGAGGGTTGAGGGTTGAGGGTTGAGGGTAGAGGGTATAGGGTAGAGGGTAGAGGGTAGAGGGTTTAAGGGTTGAGAGATTAAGGGTTGAGGGTTGAGGGATTAGGGTAGATATTTTACTTGGATTTAAGGGTTTAAGAGTTGAGGGTATAGGGTTTATGGTAGAGGGTATTGGGTTTAGGGTAGAGGGTATTGGGTTGAGGGTAGAGTGTTTAAGGGTTTAAGGGTTGAGGGATTAGGGTAGAGAGGGAGGGAGAGATGGAGGGAGAAGTGAGAGAAAGAGAAGGATAGAAGAGGAGGGAGGGATAGAGATATATGAGGGTTGAGGATCCAATGTATAAGATAGAGGGTTGACAATTGAGGGTACAGGGTTGATGGTTTAGGGTATTGGGTTCAGGGTATAGGGTAGAGGGTAGAGGGTAGAGGGTAGAAGGTTTAAGGGTTTAGGGTTGAGGATTTAGGCTTGAGGGTTGAGGGTTTAAGGGTATATGGTTGAAGGATTAGGGTTGAGGGTATAGGTAGAGGGTATAAGGGTTGAGGGTTTAGGGTTTAAGGGTTGAGGATTAAGGGATTAAGGGTTGAGGGTCAAGAATTGAGGGTTAAGGGTTTAATGTATAGGGTAGATGGTAGAGGGTTTAAGGATTTAGGGTTTAAGGGTTGAGGGTAAAGAGTTTAAGGTTGAGGGTAGAGGGTTGATGGATTAGGGTTGAGGGTCCAACATATAGGGTACAGGGTATAGGGGTTGAGGGTTTAGGGTTTAGGGTTGAAGGTAGAGGGTTAAGGGTTGAGGGTTTAAGGGTTGAGGGATAAAGGGTTAAGGGTTGAGGGATTAGGGTAGAGATTTTAATTGTTTTTAAGGGTTTAAGGGTTGAGGGATTAGGGTAGAGGGTAGAGGGTAGAGGGTAGAGGGTTTAGGATTTAAGGGTTGAGGGTTGAGGTTTGAGGGTATAGGGTTGAGTGTTTAAGGATTTAAGGTTTGAGGGATTAGGGAAGAGAAGGTGCAATGGATGGAGGGAGAGATGGAGGGAGAAGTGAGATAGAGATAAGGAGAGAAGAGGATGGAGGGACATAGATAGATGAGGGTTGAGGATACAATGTATAGGGTGGATGGTTGATAATTGATGTATAGGGTTGATGACCTATAGGGTTGATGGTTTAGGGTATTGGGTTGAGGGTATAGGGTTGAGGGATTAGGGTTGAGGGTAGATGGTATTGGGTTGAGGGTATAAGGTAGAAGGTTTAAGGGTTTATGGTTGAGGGTTTAGGGATGAGGGTAGAGGGTTTAGGGTATAGGTTTGAGGGATTGGGGTTGACGGTCCAATGTATAGGGTAGAGGGTATAGGGTTAAGGGATTAGGGTTGAGGGTAGAGGGTATTGGGTTGAGGGTAAATGGTTTAAGGGTTGAGGATTGAGGGTTGATATTTTAAGGTTGAGGGTAGAGGGTTAAGGGACTAGGGTTGAGGATAGAGGGTTTAAGGGTAGAGGGTTAAGGGTAGAGGGTAGAGGGTTTAGGGTAGAGGGTAGAGGGTTAAGAGTAGATGGGAGAGAGATAGATGGATTGAGTGAGTGAGAGAGAGACCTGAGAGAGGGAGAGGGGGTAGGAGGGAGATACTTGAAATAGAGAGAGGGAGGGAGTGGGAGAGAGATATAGGGAGGGAGGGTTAAGGGTAGAGGGTAAAAGGTTTAATGGTTGAGGGTTTAAGGGTTAAGGGTAGAGGGGAGAGAGATAGAGGGAGTGAGTGAGTGAGTGAGAGAGAGAGAGAGAGAAACCTGAGAGAGGGAGAGGGGGAGAGGGGGTAGGAGGGAGAGTCTTGAGGGAGAGAGAGAGGGAGGGAGTGGGAGAGATATAGAGGTTAGAGGGTTAAGGGTAGAGGGTAGAGGGTTTAAAGGTTTAAGGGTTGAGGGTAGAGGGCTAAGGGTAGAGGGATAAAGGTAGAGGGAAGAGACATATAAGGAGTGATTGAGTGAGAGAGACTTGAGAGAGGGAGAGGGGGTAGGATGGAGAGACTTGAGAGAGAGAGAGGGAGAGGGAGTGGGAGAGAGATAGAGGGTAGAGGATTTTAAGTGTTTAGGGTTTAAGGGTTAAGGGTTTAGGGTTTAGGGTAGAGGGTAGAGGGGGGAGAGATAGAGAGAGGTGATAGAGAGAGAAGTAGAGAGGGAAAGAAGGTGGATATATTAAGAGAGGAGGAAATGAGGGAGAGAGAAATAGGTATAGATGGAAAACTAGGTAGAGAGAAGTAGATATAAAAGTAAAGAGAGAGAAAGAGGTAGGGATGGAGAGAG